>JASSUY010028017.1:0-24116 GCA_032466535.1 Forpus xanthops | reverse complement strand
CTTGTTCCAACAGTTCCATGTCCTTTTTATGTTGAGGACACCAGAACTGCACACAATACTCCAAGTGAGGTCTAACAGTGTAAATGAACAACTCATTCCTCAGCATCTTCCAGTCTGACTGCTTCCATTCATGTCCTCAGTTATCCATACTGACCGTTCCTTTGTCCTCACTTTTTCTGGTGCTTTTTCTGATGCTCTCACATACTTTAATTCCTGTTTCTCTCGTAACTACCCAGCTATTTTCTGTCTCTGTACTCTGAAGGAGGGCCATAGGGCTGCTTTCCGGGCACTTTCTTGCAAAACACAAGTAAGCCAGAGTTAGGAAGGTTCAAAAGCAGTCTCTAAATGCTAAGCTACCTGCATGCACATGTATTTGTTCTGCACCAGCCTGCTAAGGCTTAAGAACATGAACTGTTACTGAACAGTATTTCATGTGAGAGAAACAAAGTATGACAACTTCTACAGTTAAAAGACACAACAACCTCAAAGCAAAACTTCCAAGACAACGAAATCTTCAAGAGCAGAGAAAGGTAATATCTAGAGTGGAATTCAGTTTAAGGTGAAGGCCTTTAAATGAATGTGTCTACAGTATGTATGTATGAAAGTATACTTTCTCTCTCTCTATGTGTTGACTATGTAGGTCAATGGCTCAGTGGAGACCAGTGGCTTGATTCGGTTGCCTAAATGTTGGTGTCATCTGAAGGATTTCAGAAGCCTGATACCTGTGGCTAGCACTTACAGCACAAGGGAAACCCATACTCTTTTAAGACAGCTGGGTGCCAGACAAGGCACGTTCCCAGTGTTCATATGGTGCTGGACATTTATGTGTGGCTCTTGTCTCTAGGCAGTGCAGTCAGTAAAGCCTAAGGAGCAACTCCAGTCATCCTGAAGCAGGATCTTGTGGGTGACTGAATAAATCACTTTGTATGCCTGTACTAGCTGATATTGTACCTTTGGGTGTATTGCCTATAACTAGAGGTTTAACATCTAGTGCATATGTAGGTGCCTAAATTTATGCTTCCTGACCTTGAGTCGCCCTTGGTGTTTCAAAGGAGCAGGGGCAGATATGAAAGCACTTAGGTTACCCAGCAGCTAATGCCTGCAACTACTCAGTTTCATGTCTTGCACAACTGATCAGGCCTTTTTTAAGTGGTCTGCCCTTCCAAAGAGATATGATCATAAGGGAATTCTTCGAACACTTATTTCTCATGTGAATGGATCCAATTTCTGGTAGTGTGACCTATACTGACATACCTTCCTTCCCTGCTTCTGCTGGGTGAACTAGTCTCTTTTATGTGATTCCCTGCAACAGTTTCTGTCCGTAGATAGTCATGTCTTTGGTTTCAAAGGGTGGTTGATAAAGAAGTATTCAAGCTGCTGCTAACAGCTTGGGGTGTTATTTATTACTCGCATAGCACCATGAGAGAGCTCTGCGTGATTTATGATATGAGCTTTCTTCTTTTGCTATGATTCCTTTGCCATGTAAGTGCTTTGCTCTTCACCTGGCCCAACACATCTGTTTCTCTTGCAGAAGAGCTGATCTGTTACTTATGACAGTGTGACCAACGTGTCCTTTTGCCAGAACCTTAGACACCAGCAATGAAGCAAAAAGACCCTGAAGTGTCACTGACAACCATGTTGGCTGCTTTGGTGCATTTGCTATTGTTCCAGCAACTGTGATAGAATGGAAAGGAGAATATTCTTATTATACCAAGCTATAATTCACTGGCTGAACTCTCAAGGTATGCAGTGACCAGCGTAACAGCTTCAGAGCAGCAGCTGGGCCAGGAGTCTGTTGCCTGCACCATTCTCTCAGCAACATAGGAAATAATTGGTTCAGTAAAATGCTGCACTGGGATTAAAGCAAAAAGTGTTCTGGCAAGAGCTTGTACTGAGCTGAGATACCAGCATTTAGGACACTGGTTTGCAAGGCTGAAAAGGAATCTGTTCACCATCCAGAACTGCAAGGGTGGTAAATACTAAATCATTTATTTGAGCTGGAACAGCTCTGACAGGGGAGACTAAGACAGAAACTGTCAAATGGGTTGGTGGTGAGATCCCATGACTGGAACACGCAAGCAAAGTTCCTGGCTCAAGCTGAAAAGATGAAAGACATCTGTCCTCCCCAGTCAAAGCCCAGTGTCCTTTTCATTGCGATTGCAGGGATGACGCTTTTTTGTGGTGCTTTATCCTGGAAGTGAGAAGCCTCTTCCTGATGAAAACGGTGTCAAACCTCGTGTGCTGCTGTTCACTTTCTTTAGTGATTTGGAATTTTTCAGCTTCTCATTGAATTACACCCTGCTTTTTTCAGATCGCTGCACCAGCCTCTTAGGATGCTCCCAAAGTGTTTGTGGTCAGTAGGTGGACACGAGACTCAAGAAAGTGGGTGGATCACTGCTGAAATACACTTTTTTTTTACATGGTGTAACTATTTCCTTTGATGTTCTTTCCCTCTTTCACCCCTTCCCCTCTGCCACCAGCACTGCTGGCTGAAATAAGTGGTTCATGGCTTTCCCTCTGCCTTCCCCCGTTACTGCCCTCAGCTGTCCACCGGCACATGCTTCCCCCCACGGCCACGGCGCGGCGTGGCACCCTACTCACGTCGTGGGAGACGCTTCTACCGCGGCTGCTTCCGCAGGGCCCCGTCCCCGGCTGCCGACTGCGCCACGTCCGACGTCTGCCAGCGCCGTCCCTCTGGTGCCCTCCAGCGTCTCCTTCCCGAAACGACACCGCACAGCAAAGCTCTGTGCGAGTGATGCTCCGCGGGGAACGAGTCAGGGGCATGCACCGAGTTTAAGTTTGAATATAGTTCACTGAGTGAACAGCGTATCCTTGACTAAACGCAAGAAATCAACCTCGGCTGAGAAGAGAAGCTTTGTTACTATCAGGAAAGCAACGCAGCATTCATATCCGAGTAGCTAGTCAAGGCGCTGCCTAACCAAGAACGTTCCCCGTAGAACCGTTCGTGCCGCAGTTAAAAGGTGGGATTACTGAACACAGAATGAAAAGTCATGATTTATTTTGTTGCCAGTTTGAGACCGCATTACTTTTATTATGAATTTTTCTCTTTGTTTGGTGTCCTGATTTCAGCTGGGATAGAGTTAATTTCCTTCCCAGTAACTGGTGCAGTGCTGTGTTTTGGTTTTAGTCTGAGAACAATGCTGATGACACACTGATGATTTAGTTGTTGCTCAGCAGAGTTTATCCTAAGCCAAGGACTCTCATGCTCTGCTGTTGAGGAGGGGAGGAAGCAGAGACAGGACACCTGACCCAAAGTAACCAAAGGGCTATCCCACAACACAGTTATGTCCTGCCCCGTAGATAAACTGGGGGGAGTTACCTGGAAGGGTAAATCGCTGTTCAGGCTGGGTATCAGTTGGTGGGTGATGAGCAACTGTATTGTGCATCACTTGTGTTTTCTGAATTTTTTTCCTCCTCTTTCTCTTTTTTCTTCTTCTTTTTTTAATCTATTATTATAATTGCTACTTTTATTTCTATAATTATTATATTTTACTTAACTTCAATTGCTGAACTGTTCTTAAATCAACCCACAGGTTTTACCTTCTTTTGATTCTCCTCCCCATCCCACCAGGGGTTAAGGTAGTGAGTGAGTGGCTGTGTGGTACTTAGTTGCCGGCTGGGGTTAAACCACTACATTTAGATAAGTAACTTCAGTAGATTCACTGTTTGGCTCAGAATAACCGCATTCATAAATAACACAAAAATAGCACAGGTTGAACTTGTACATAGCTCATTCTACAGTTTGTGCCTCCTTGCAAATTTCTTTGTGCCAAGCAAAGCAACAGCCTTTTTTTTTTTCTGGCAACAGCACTGGGCACATGAAGGGACATGTCTGAGACAATGAAAGATTCAAGTCCAGAGTCTGAGGATTGTTGGGAAATGATTTACTGGTGTGCCTCAACATTTCATGCTTGTTGGGTGGAAGTTCTGCACCCATGTTCCCTAAATATTTTGCTTTCTGAGTCAACCCCCTATCCTGGTGAAATAGAAGCTACAGCCTCTAAAGATACATTTGTTCCCGGATACTGTTTTCACCACTGTCGTTGCAGCCGTAAATTGCCAACGAGCAACCACAGAACGGTTGAGGCCGGCAGGACGCTCTAGGACTGCTTGCCCAAACCCCGCGCTCAAACACTGCCACCTAGAGCCGGTTGTCCAGAACCGTGTCCAGATGGGTTTTGAATCTCCAAGGATAGAGTCACTTCATTAATCTTTACATTACCTTTATTACCCATGAGTGTATTTGCTAGTGGTGATTTCTGTGGTTGCATACTCGCTAGGGGTGATTTCTGTGGTATTTGTGGCAATCTGTCATAGGAAAGTTTAGAGGATAAAGCTTCTGTGTCCTATGTACTACATGATCCAAGGAAACCATGGTCATGATCCATGATTTCTGCACAGCTGCAGGTTGTGGCAATTGCAAATGCCAAATCACCATTTGAACCAAGCCCTTGGTGTCAAAACACAGGGAATGCTTTTTGGCACCTCAGACCTTCTCATCTGTGGCACATCTTAGTTACTCTTCAGAATTCAGACTAATTTTTTTTTCCTTGAAATGTAGATGTTTTTATTTCCAATACTGTTACTCATACAATCCAAAATAGAACATGTTCAACTGCTAATCAGACATCTGATTTGACATCATTTCTTGTTAGGCATTTTGATTACAACAAATGACTGTGAAATTCTCATTAAAAAGCAAGTTGTTTTCCTTGTACTAAAATGAAAAAGATGAAAGTGGCTCCAGTGTCACACGGTGTAGCTTATTGTGAAGGTGGTTTGACAGCCTGGGTGCAACAAACATTCCAGTTGGCTGATATGAAAGTGAGGATCAGCACAGGGCTCAGAAAACAAAGCATATTTCAGCTGCAGCCAGGCGTTTGTCAGGAAGAAAGTCTCACAGTTTCCAACTGATTTTACTATAATTTGTTTGCAGTATGTGTCAACAGTTTTATTTAAAGCATACAATGAAAAACATCAATGTGCTGTTATTCCTCTCAATGACAACTGCTGCACTGCAGATTTTAACTTTTAAGAAGTAACATTCTCACATTACGCTTACAGACTTCTTTTTCTGTTGAAATATGTTCCCTTGTGTTATCACAGTCCATCCTTAAAGTGTGTAACTAGAAAACCTATCTGTGTAAGCAATATGTCTAACACTTACAAGCCAGGCACTTACAAGCCAGGAAAATGTTTTGCACAAGTAATATTTTTAACTTTTCCCATTGACAAAAAACCTGCCAAGGCAGCAACTAGTATAACATCCAGTGTATCTAAATGTGTGTTCCCATTCTTACAGACAGAAATCAACTATGTATTCCTCAGAAGTTTACTAACTGCCTATATTTTAACTGAAAATGTATTTTTCATTGAGACAACAACAAACTCATACTAGTCTTTTGCATGGCAAAATTCATCTGGTATTAACTGAACCTCTCACACAAGCTATACAGAATTGCATGTATTGCATTTCCTTTATTCTCTGCGGAACTTCTGGGAACAGAGCTCTGAGTAGTGTCACACTTGCAAATGAGCACCAGTAGCTAATTTTTCACCTCTTTTTTTTTTCCAGCAGGTATTCAGAATGTCTCCTTTTCTTTACCATGGCCACCAGTGATGAGATTTTTTGAATTATATTCACAGATGAGCCTTTATGTACTGTTCACATCTGTGCATCTTCTTTGGTACCCTGTAAGTCAATCGGTTATGGGTAAGAAAAAAAAGGAACAAGAGATCTTCCTCTTGCATTGAGGAGTCAAAGTATAAATTTGTGCATTGTAATGTTTGTGATTACTTATACAAAGTAGGTCTTTAACAAAAGGGTAAGATTTATTGCGAAAGGGCCAAGAGACTATAGTGGGACTGTTGGTTTCAATTGCATTCTCTAGGCAGGTGAATTCAGACTTCAAAATAGGTCTCCCAGCTTGGTAAGCCTGGGTTAAAACAGTCTGAAAATTCAATTCAACTGAGAATTTAACTTAGAGGCAATTTAAAATTGAGCCTTGCTTTTCATAAGAAAGGCTGGCCTGTCTCAGTTATGGAACGTAAACAAAGCTGCTTATGGAAAGACGTGTTGCAATGTAGAAGTAAGTGCTTCTTTCCAGCACATACTTCTCAAACACCCTTGAGAACTAGGAACAAAATCTTAGTCTACTGACTGTTCTAAGGGGCTCCATCTTCCCCTTTCTGCTATCTGGAGCATTCTATCTTGTGTGTTGCACAGAATCCCTTGGACCATACATAGGATTTCACTGAGCATCTATCACCAAGGAAATAATACTTACAGGGAAATCTGGTCTCAAAAAATTTCATATGCCTGCATGGTAAGTGGGTAGTTGAATAGTGATATTGGGGAACAATTTAATACCTTCATGTTGGCTTTCATTAGATGTTTGTCTATTCATGGATTTAGATCCTGGATTTTAATTTTCCAAATATAAACCTATGAGAGTATATAGGAGAAGTCCCACTGAATTCAAGAAGGTATGCATGCTCATACAACTGTTTGTGTGACTGTGGGGTTTGCAACCACAATTACCAAACTCAGCTGCCACTAAGGAAAAACTATTCCAGCAGAGTTAAAACTGTAAAATCAACTAATCTAGGTTTCAGGATAATATAAAGCATGGCCTTATTCAGTCATTTCAAGTCATTCATCACGTACTTTTTCCCACAAGACTTTAAATTCTCAACACAGAGCACTTTTCAACACCTCATGGCTTTGGTTGAAGCTAATTTTGTCCTCTTCTCTGACCAGCTAGAAGTTAGCACTTAAGCTTACTGGATTCTTCACTAATCCACAGATGATTTTGTGGGTTAACTGCAAGAAGAGTTTAAATGATCATAATTTCATCTTGATTGAGAGCTGAGCACAACATCTTCCTTTCAGTGTAACTTCCCAACAGGAAGTTCCTCCCTCACAATCTTGTAACACACTCTCCCATACACCTACACAAGCATGAATAAACAAGAAAACAAAACATTATCAAATGCTATCACTCATAGTCTGAAGAAAGCTTATTTTCAAATCTGAATTCCCTGCTGACTATAAAATACATGGATGTAAGGAACTTCGAAGACAACAGTGTTATCTGTCTATGTATCTGTCTATCTATCTATCTATCTTTTTACTGTTAGTATAGCATTAAAGAAGATCCCTGTAGTGTTTTAACAATCTACATATTGTACAGTTGGAAGACCTTTATTATACTTCATATTCCCATATCCAGAACTTCTTAAACTGCATTTCAAAATTTATTTTTGGGATATATGATATTTCAAGTTCAACTGTTGTTATTAAAATAACTGGAGATTGCAAATACCGTACCGGACCATAAAACAAAACACACAAACCATTTTTCACAGTTCTAACAAAACAAGATTGTACATAAAAATGTCACAAGTAGCTGAATATATTGATGCGATCAAAATAATATTAAGTCCAGCTAATATTGTCACATATTGAGGGCCAAATCCTGGCTCAATGTGCAGCTGAAGCCTAAACAAATGTTTAGAGAAAATAATACAAAGTCACCCTGAAGTGTTGAACTGATAACAATGCCATTTGTTAACCTGCCTAAAATTTTTGGCCTGAAGTGTGTGCCTAATTTGTGCTATGGAAGGAACACATAGCCAGTGTTACTTGGCTCCTGTCCTAGGACAAGTCTTCATGGATTTGTTACAGCCAAAGGCAGTGGAAGCTGCAGAGCAGTCTTCTTTCTGGGTATGACAGTTTTGGCAGGCATCTACATCTACTGTTCTGCCAGAATTTGGCCAAGAGTTTGAAATCCTGTACACCTTGTTCAGTAGTCCCACTGAAGTCAATGGAACTTTTTTCTGAGTGAGATGAAAAGGATTTGGCCCCCAATGCTTTTAACCCTTTAAGTAGTGAGTAGTTTCATTGCACTTAGCCCATCATTCACAAAAAGCTTTCTACTCAAAACCAGAAGATGGTTGCTGATGTACAGGAAGTGTTGGCTCACAAAGAAGACAGTGTGCTGCAATGTTTGACTACTCATATAATTTTGGAACTGAATTCCTAAAGGGAAAAAGAGACACTTGTGTATGACAATTTCACCCAGTGATGTTTGAGGCCAAATAATTGTTTCTTTGGTTCCTAAATACCATCTTATGGATACCTTGAAACACTAAATAGCTGGAGTATGTATATACAGTTATAATTGGATGAGTGCATAGGTGTCTACATTGGATTGACTGGCTAAGCTACTTCATGTAATAGCATTAAAAATTCACAAAAGAAAAAAAAATGGAGCAGATGGAGTTTTCAAAGAACTTCCTAAATATTTCATATGGAACACTTGGGCACAGCCTTGGGAAAAGAGAAATTTTGTTCTCATCCACAGGAAGCTTTTGGTGACTGAAATAGGCAAGAACAGCATTTTCATATTAAACCCAAAGTAATCTTACTCTGTTACACAATTCCATGTTTTATTCTGTGATTGTGGATTTGAATTATTATTCCTTTGAATTCAATGAGATAAAGGATAACTGTATGCTAATCAAATTAAACAAAACTATGTGACAGTGCTACTCTGACCAAAAGTCATTGCATTGCATTATATTGTAATAACATGCAGCACTCAAAACCAGAATATAGGATTTAAAATTCATAGTCAGGATGCAGATATGAACACTAAGAATTGGAAAATAAAACCCTGTACCATAGAGTTTGATCTCAACTGACAGAGTGAATTACTTCATCTCTAATACTGTGTCATGCTCATGCTGATGCTTAATATGTAGCTGTGACAAATCTACAAAGCGCAGAGCATGAGTCCTGAAGATGCTTTCCTCAACAACATCTGTGTTTACAGCCAATTTACAGCATTCCCCTCCTGCAAATGAGATAAAAATTTGTCTACCTTATAAATATTGCTAACAGCACGCCTTCTCATTGACAGCAGGGCCTGGAGGCATCAATGAAACTATAATGAAACTGCATTTAAAGCCTCTATGAATAGGTTAAGGACAGTGAACTTCTACCCTTTTACTTATATTAAATCATTGTAATTCCTTGTATTGCTTCTTTCCTTCCCAAATAGAAGGATGTAGACATTTTGTGCTGACAGTAGTCCTTCAATATCAGATTCTCAGGAGATATTACAGGCTGCATATCTCTCTGGCTAAGGAAATAGGATTATGACTCATGCTTAATTCCCCCACTACATGCTGAATTTAGGAAGAAAAGTTCTTGGAAAGTAATTTAAGTTGAGCAACTTCTCTGGAAAAACTTCACAGACTTCAACAGGCACAGCATTAGTCTAGCCTTTGGATAAATGTGAATAAAACCTCCACAAATAAGGCTGAAGGCTTCAAAAAGAGATACATACTGGTATGCTCAGGAGGAGATTACTTTGGATGATGTAGTGCCTACACCTGGTAAGAAAGTTGTTAAAGTACCTCTTTCTTCCTATTAAGGAAAGTCTATTTAATTTCATCCAGTTTTCACATGACTTGCTATTTCCCACACATATCCTACTCTTAAAGGCAAATCCTTCAGTCTTTATTCCATCTTTGTTCCTCATTCCACTGTTATTTGTCAGAATAATACTGAGTAACAGAGAAGCTTTGTGCATCTGCTCCAAGCTCGGACACCATTAACCCTTGGTGCCTACTGATATGAACTCAGCTTCCAGATTTTGCTTCTGCTGTGGCAGCTCCTAGATCCTTGCATTGGGTGAGGACCTTCCCAGAGGAGAAGAAAAGCCAGAGGTACGTTCCTACATAGATGAGAAGAGTAGGAACTGGAGAAGACATACTGAAGACATACTGACATGCCTTCCACCTGGAATGACAGGAAAGTGTGCCTGGCATGAGAAGGCGGTGATCTGCTCCTTGAGGAGGCCAAGGGAGCAGTCTGGTACCCAAGATAGCCCTTGGGGCTGGCCCATAGCACTTTCATGAGCTAAGATGGATTTTGTTGGATTCAGATCTTGAAAGTCATGACACAGCATTAGATATGAGAATTAAAGGCTTTTGTGGCAGAATCTCATGGGATCTAACTTATGAAGGAAAAATGTTTTGAGAAATTTCTTGTGAATACCACTGACCCAGAAGGAAAGTATGCACATGCCATATGCTATTTGTTTTCCTTCCATTTGTCAAAATAGAAGATGTTTAGAAAAGAACAAACCTGATCAAGTTTATGATGACATGGCACATTTCTGATGTGTGATGAGATATATTACTTGCAATATTTTACTTCCATTTGGGATTCTGAAAGCATTTAAAACTCAGTATTAAAAAAAGCTTCACAATAATCCTCTGAAGCAAGTTTATCTCTATTTTACAGGTAAGGAAACCAAGGCACAAAGAAATTAAATGATTTGCTACAGATAGTACAGTAAGTCAGTGGTAAAGTCAGGAAGAGAATGAAAATCTGCACTTACGGACTTATGGGTTAACTCTCTGCTAAGAAATTAATCTTAACCCTAATATGCTGTTTCATACCACCTGCATGATCATGAAAAGTTGTCAATTTGCACTGTTAAAACTCTTGCAAAGCCAATTATTTTTTTTCCTTGTAAGCACAAAAATGCTACTTAAAGGGTTAATTATACTGCTGTGCTGGTAAACATTTGTACATATTGCTGGTTAGACCCGTATTTAAATACTGACTGGGACAGAAGAGACTGAGCTGGCCCTGGACTCCCTCGTCTTGGTGCTTGGCATGGATATGGTACAACAGGATACGCCTACAGTGGCCTCAGGCAGCTCATCTTCCTCTGTCCATTCATTGAGATCTGGGTTATAGCACTGAATGCACTTCTTGTATTTTTTCTCAATTTCATTCCAGCCACCCACTAAGTAAATTTTCCCATTAAGGATGGAGGCGCCAGCTGTACTAACTCCAGTTTGAAGTGGCGCCACGTAACTCCATTGCCCTGTGTAAGGACTGTAACACTCCACAGGGAGAACATCGACCCTTTCAGCTCGCCCTCCCAGCTGAGACCCACCCATAACATAGACCCTTTCCAGAAGGGACACTGTGCAGTGCCACCCCCTTGGGGTGCTGAGGCTGGACTTATCCTGCCAGCTATCTTTGCTGGGATCGTACATGCACACAGAGCGAGAGTAAGCATTATTAATGTAACCTCCTGTGACCAAGATCCGACCATCCACAACTGCACTGGCATGGCAGCACCTGGGCACCTCCAGGGGTGCCTTCATCTGCCACTGGTTAGTTGCAGGCACATAGCACTCAATTGAGGAGAGGCATCCCTCAGAGTTGCGACCACCCACTGCATAAAGGAGGCCATTGAAGACATTCAGGCTAAAGTGAGTGCGCCGCTGATTCATGTTTGCCAGGTGAATCCAGGTGTTGAAACGAGGATCATATCTGAAAGCATTAAAAAAAGAGGGTAACTGTCTCTTATACATGCTTTGCTAAACTCCCCAGTCCCGTCTCTGCCCCACTACTGCTGCAAATGCAAAGTTGCTAAAATTGTATTTAGTTATTCAACCTACTAGAAGCCTGTGGAATGAAACAGGTATTCCTAATTAAATTTCCAAATATATTTATTTTTTAGTTGAGGAAAAAAAATCTGTATCATTCAAATCTGTTATTATTTCAAGTAAATAAATCTGACTCTTCTGTAATTTGATTTTGTACAAATAACCTCATTAGAATATTGGGAAGAGACACTTTCAACATACAGTAGAGATTTTAGAGGTGTTTTTGCAGTTTAAACCTGCATCAAATATGTCAAAATTAAGTCAAAGAGTTTTAAAAAATGTTAGGTATTAGGGCAACCTGATCTAGTTGAAGATGTCTCTGCCTACTGTGGCAGGGCTGGACTAGATGACCTCTGAGGGTCTCTTCCAATCTAAAATATTCCATGATCCCATGATTTATCCTTGCATCTTTTTAGTACTTTCTAAATGTAAGTGTTCTTTCCCTGCCACTCATATGGAATAAGATTAAAGTAGAAAGAACATCTTTGCTTTCTCACACCATTCCTACCTGAAATAACATTCTATGACCTTGACATTTAAATAAGCAATTTTGAAATAAGAAATAGCAAATTATGACTCCTGAAAAAGTTGAGTGACCTACATTAGTAGGCCAGTACATACCTCCTGTTGCATACTAAGGGGACCAGAGAATCACATGAGAAAAAGACTATGGGAAAGTGAAATCTAACTGTTAGCTGCCATTCAGCATTGTCATCTGCAGCTCTGAAAGTAAATCCACAGACATACTGATGTGTCTTGACATGCTCAAGGTTAATGGCAGAACAGGGAGCAGAACCCATTCAGCCATGGACCATGAGGATTCCCCAACCTCCTCTCCACAAACAAGGCGTGCACCAAGCCATAGCTCTTTCTGAGATTGTGACACACAGACACAAAGGATGGGGAGAGCAACAGCATAATCTCCTTTATTTGACATATTTTTCTGATAAAGTAGATAACATAGTAAAATTAATCTAGAGAAGGTTCTTAATTCATTAACTTTGTATGACTATAGATAGGAACTGCAATATTTCAGAAGTGAGATATTATTTGGAGTACATTTCAGAAAAGAAATACAGCCTTCAAGAGATAATGACATTGTTTCTAATCTCTTGATAAATAAAAAAGATAAAGGATATAAAATGCATTACAAAAGCTGTTGAAAACAGTGGATAGTGCATAGAAAGTCAGGATTACAATACCTAAAAGGTGTTTTTTCAGAACTTTCTGTAAGGCATAAGAAGATCTTGATATTTAAAATGTCTTACCTTGTCTGATTAGTATCTCAGAACATCCCAGAACTTCCTATTTATGTTCCTATTTACTCCCTCCACCCAGAGTAAGTTTTCAAGGTTTTCCTCACTCCTCACTGTGCATGTGCAACTACAGTGTAGTTTTTGCATAACTTCAGTTGTGTATTTCTGTTCATTCAAACTTTAATAAAGAATAGCACCCATACCTCCCCCAAACAACTCCAGCTCAATCTGTCTACCGGCACTGTGTGGAATAGGTCTCTCCATCCCTTTTAAATAAACAACCAGTTACCTGCAGAAATTGCTGACTGCATGCTTGGCTTGGTTCCTGGCATCATTCTGGTCTTCCCCACCAGCCACGTAAAGAAATCCATCCATCACTGTGACACACTGATTAAAACTTTTAGCTGGCATTTCACTCAGCTTCTTCCATCCATTTTCAGGATCTCTGTATAAGATGTCTCTGCTAAGAGACTTTTCTGTTAGAGCAGGGCGTCCCCCAACAGTAACTAAGACTCTGAAACCTCCACGGATCCTTGTTCTTCTGGATTGAAGTGTATTCTGGTGATAGGGAAGCAAATGATAGTTCATGGCATCCACTAGGAGCTTATGGCAGTCTGCATCTTGCATCATTCTTGGCACAGTTTGAACATAATTGACAAGATCTTGGGCTGAGATGGTACCAAAACGTATGTTACTTAAGAGATCGGCAGCATACTTTACTCTTTTTTGGTCAAATTCCAGCCATTTTATTGCAATCTGGAATGCAACAATTTCAGAAGGCAACTGCAAGTCATCATCTGCAAGAAGTTCATTAATCTGATCAAAGGTAAGTTTTAAGAACTGATCCGTTTCTGAAAATTCAATGAAGTTGTCTCTAATGAATTTGTGCGCAGCTTCCTTGGTTGCTTTTAGTCCGTATGTTTCTGCAATATTGGCAACGTACATACAATTCTCAACACTGATTTCTTGAATTAGAAAATCACAGCACATCTTTACAAGGGTGTGAATCTGCAGATAAATTGCTGTGGAAATAATGCTACCTATTGTGTAAAGTGAGAGAGTAAGCTTCCCTGTGTAAGCATAGGTGATAACAGTAGCTAGACCCAATGGGGACACATCATTGAGGTCCACTCTTTGAATGGATGGATCTTTCTTTAAGATGTTGTGAAAGTAGTCACTGCTCGAAGCCATCACAACCTTATGAACACTGAAGGATTTTGTTTTGGTACTGATAGTCAAGTCACAAAGAAAATTTTCTTGTCTCATTCTGCTTAGACCTTCCAAGAGATTTGGGCTATATAATGGGTCAGAAACTTCAGATGAAATGCAGCTGAAACCATTTCCTCCTTCTAAGAGTCCATTCAAGCCATTTAGTTTACTGAGGGGGCCATCTTCCACAATAATGGTCATTTCACTGATATCTGCTTTGTTCTTTTTCACATTCTTCTTCTTAGGGGCCATGACTGCAATGAAATATCACAGCCAAGAGCTTGCTAAAAATAAAATTTAAATGTTTAGGACTCCACTGCAGTTGTGAAATTTAATAGCTTTGCATTTATGCAACAAATCTAACCTTCCTCAATACATATAAAACCAAAACACACAGGGTAATCTCTCTTACTAAAAACTATTACACTGTCCTAGACTGTAGAGAATCTACTCCTAATAGCAATCAACACTCATATTGTGAAGGATGCACCTACATACAAAGAGTTAAATACTCTAAATGAGTTTGACAGAGTGTAAAATTACGTAAATACATATCTAAATCAGCCAGGGTCATTCATTCACAGGCCTGAATTCATTAGTCTGAAACCCAGAAAAGATAGGGACCCCCAACTTTGTTCGTCCTTACTCCAAGACCAGTACTGACTTACAGCAGAGTTCAGAATTTGACCAGAAAATATTAAAAGTATGAGAAATTATTAAAGAAAAAAAAAGCAAGATATGACAGGAAGAGAAAGCAAATTCCAGTATGACGCCACCTTGATTTTAGATTTAGGATCTGTTCCAAATTGCATCCAGGTTTCTGTAGGTTTTTATTTTGCAGGCTGATGACATTCTGTTTCCCATGTCAGATTCACAAATACTTTCTGCTCATAGCACACTTTGTTTGCTTTTCAGTATCCGTAATTTGAAATTATTAATCTTACTTTACAATTTTGTGGAGGTCTAGGGAGATGTCTAAACTGTATTTAAAAAACTCCATGCAAACTCTAGCACCACGTTCTATGTTAAACAAGTTCCTTATGTGTGAAGGTAACAATTACTCTTCTACAGTTATGTTAGAAAAGAATTACATGTATCAACTCTAGTCAAGTTCCAGCTCCTGCTGAAATGAAAAGCCACATTTTTGACAAATACAATCTGAGGTGGCCCCTAAGTGGTTTTCAAAGGTGCTATTTCAAACAAATAAATGTATATGCAAATATATACTGATCTTCAATAACATAGTTAAAATTGCTGAGATCAGTATTCACATAGTTTCAAGTATAGCATTTATTCCAGTATATCCATTGATTTTGAAACAATTTATACATGCTAATTTTCTTTGTTGTCCTTGCACTCATAAAAATGAGAATGTGAAGAAATGCTACTTAATGATAAAACAAATGTCTGGATGATTTTAGATAACTTAATCAAAAGATTTCAGTAATATGTTAGCCTAGAACCTCAGCACATCATTTTTTTTCTTTAAGCACACAGCACGTAACAAAATGATAATTTAATTATAGAAAGGAATGGTTGCTGCCTATGAGCACCAGGACTTTTTTTGCTGCTGCTGTTGGGTGATGACCATGTGCAGAGCAGGCCAGGGAGAAGGCCATGTGTGCCACAAGTGTCAACCCGTGCTGACGTGAGCTGTGATCCCCGAAATGTCTGTATGCCAGAGCAGGGGTCAGCTGCTGCCCGGCTCCCCCCGCTCCGGCTGCATTCCACGAGCTGCATCTGTTGAGACCTATCAGAGTCACCTCCCAGAATAGCAACCTCCTAGCAGCTTGCCATTTTAAGACAGGTTCAATTGAAGATACAGCTGGTGTTTTAGTATAATTTGGTGTTTAACACAACATTTGTTGAAAAAAACCTATGCTACTGCAAGTGTGGTGTATATTTGTTGGCACAGAATAAAGCAAAACATCAGCTTTTGGGGTCTCTTTGCATGCTATCCACATAGTTACAGCTTTGCCGATTAATGGCCACAAATTTTTAGCTGGCAAAGGCATATTCTTTTGACAGTCATATTTGTGTTCCTAAATAGTTTTAGAGACCCGTAACTTAAAAAGTTTAATACATGCAGCACTTAATGTTTATTGGCTCACTGAGTCATTGCATAGCTCATTTAAACACATGACATTTTAAGCTCTCTGTTCAAAAATGTCCACTCTCCAAAGTTTTTTCCTGAAAACCACTTTTCTGTCAGCAGAAATGTCACCAGCTACTTTCGTGTATAAGCACATAAGTGATAGGACATGCAAAAACCGTGAAATAAATCAAATGATTCTATAATAAATTCAAGTTACTGAACTTTGAAAACCCCAGATGATTCGGTTTTCTATAGCAGCTTGTTTTCAACTCATTTATTTTAGCTTAAGGACAATCCAAGACAAAGGACACTCAAGGTACCAAACCAATATATAGAAACAACTAACCTCTCCCCCTCCCTCAAAATGTTATGTCTTCTAAACACTATCAAAGTGAGGAGTTAAAAACGCCTTACCCTCCTCAGAAAAATGTTGTCCCAGAGCTGTTCAAGAAGCTGCCAGTGAAAATGCCTCCTCCTTGGAAAATGATAAGACAAAACAACAGGAAATGTGGTAAAAAAAAAGAGGCCACTTGGTAAGTCCCAGCTTGTGGTTTCCAGTGTCACACTTTGCTGTCACAGTGAGCAAAAGAGACCGGAGCCTCCACTTGGGTGCTCTTTAAAATGACCCCTCCTCTCTGTGCCTCGCTCCATGCCTCTGCCCAGATAGAGAAGCTCAGCTTCCCGGGGCTGCCTGGCCTCTAGAAACCAGGGGGGCAAGCGTGGACCCTCCAAATGCACAGGTATGAGGGAGGAAAAGGAGGAGAAGGTAAAGAACATAGATCCACAGCAGGTAATAACTGTCCCAGGTAAGTGTAGGGTGGACTACCAGGTTCCCCACCTCAAAGCTGGGTGCCTGGGTGAAAGCCAGTATTTTCAAGGAGGGGGACAGATTTAGATTAGACATAAGGAAGATACTTTTTACAATGAGGGTGGTGAGACACTGGCACAAGTTGCCCAGAGAAGTTGTGGCTGCCTCATCCCTGCAAGCGTTCAAGGTCGGAATGGATGGGGCTTTGAGCAACGTGGTCTAGTGGAAGGTGTCCTGTGGCAGGAGGGTTGGATTGGGTGGTCTCTGAAGATCCCCTCCAACCCAAAATATTCTGTGATTATATTATTCTATAATGCAAAATAACTGACAGGAAATGCCAAGGAAAAGCTGGCACTTTAGTTTCACTTTCCTAGGATTTCAGTGCTCAACTCTAGGCAGAGGGAAGGAGACCAGATGATGAGGATTCACAGCCACGTCCTATTTCTTGGATTTAGGTCACTGCTTCCATAAGGACTTGCATTGGCTTTCAAGGATACTGACTCATATCCCCTGATGTATTTGCAGAGAGATGTGAACTCTGATCTTCTTTCTTGTAAGAATATCCTAACTTGTGAGTTACATCATACACCAGAATAACCTCCACCTCTTGCCATCAACCTCAGGAATAATACAAAGCCAAGCTTCCACATCACAGGAGAATTTCATCCTATGGGAGAGGTAAAAGGAGTGTGAGTGACTGCATGGGAAGGGAAGGATATTGGAAATGGATGAAGGAGAGGGATGTAAAGCCAAGCCTTCCCAAAAGCAATAAGGTAACCAGCTTTCCTTATGAAATTAAGGGCCACAGCTGTGAAAAATTAAGGATAAAGCCTTATTTTAAAACATATCTTAGAAACTTCTCCTTAATATACTATGTATTTTTTTCCTCATGAGTAGATTCCTGCTGCCTCAAATATACAACTCAATATGCTACCAATTTAATATGTAGAATGGCATCTATTATCATCTTAACACGTTTCAATATATTTCAATTTACCAGTTCAATGTAATCGTAAAATTCCTTACATGGATAACTTTTTTTGAAGCTGGAGTGATTTTTACACAAAGAATATTAGCTGCTGTGTTTCATGAGTTTTAAGATCTTGCAAAAACTACCTTTTGTAGATAGAATAAGCATATTTCTAATACAAGACTCCCAAACATACACACACCAGTGAATCTGAGTTACTCAGTGTTCCCTTTTCAAACAGCTCATGCCTGAAATTAATTACTATAAAACGTTCTGATATTTAAGTTCTTAGAATTACTTCTATGAATTCTTATAATTTTAAGATGCCCTAAAAAAACCAACATTTTTCAAAGAAAGATTTTCTATTTGTAGTAAAGGGGACACTAGTTCTACAGAATTAATATACTTCCATGGTCTGTAGAAAATAAGATTATTCTAAGTCTCATATCATACATTTAAAATTTACTAGCACACTGTAAAATAAATGTAAGTCTCATTCAGTTTCTACAAATGTGTTTCAACATCTGTATATGATTCACTGTTGAAAAAACCCACACAGATGACAATAGGGATATATCCCCACTGAAAATACAAAACTAGTATCTAATTTCCAGAAACTGCTGAACATGATTTGAGCTGTACAATATAGCGATGACGATCTTGTGTGGCATGTCTCAACATCTCAATGTACTAATGCTGATGCAATCTCTGCCATAGTTCTCAAACTTCTGCCATAATTCTCAAACTTCTGCCATAATTCTCAAACTTTGTCTGTATGCTAGGGAAAAAACCCATTGAACCTTTAGTTACTTGGCCTTCAAGATCAGAGGACAACTGATAGCGCACTTGGCATTATGCAGCATGAAAACTGATCTTGGAACTAGTCATACCATTTTTGCATTAATTTGTACAAAATGAAGTCTTTCAGAAAATAAGCAGTACCAGGATAAGCTGCATATCGTGATACATTTTTAGAAATCAAATGTTGATTTAATATGGTTTTTAATTTTCAGATTTTCTTAACATTGTTTCTCTTATATTTTGAAAATAAACTCTTGCATTTCTGCTTATTTCTTTTCCAATGTAATTGAAATTGCATTAAAATTAAATTGAAATTACTATAAAGCATTTTGATATGATTTAAGTTCTTGGAATGACATTACGAATTATCTTCTCTATTACAAGAGGGAGTAGTAATTTTTTGCCTCTCTGGCTGTATTGTTTTAGGTATGAGTGAATCTTGGGGGAAGTATGTTTAATTTGCTCCACAATCAACTGGTCTACGTGAGTGACTAAGCACAATACTATCAATCCATACAGCAGTAGCAGGTCATGCAGTAATGTTTCAACATTTTTAGGGAGCAAAAGTCAGAATCAGCAATAGAGAAAGTTCTTACAGGCCTTAAGGCAATTGCAACCATGTTTTATAATCCATGCGCAACAGCTACTGCACTCTTTCTGGAAAATTAAAGGCTTTTTTTTTTTTTAAGTCAGCATGCTTTGAATTATTGGTGGAATGCAAGCATCACAGCATGGCCACATGGAGACCTACCTTGGTCAACTGAAGTTGTCTACAAAACTCAGGCTCAGCTTTAGATCATGACTGCTTTGTTTGCTCTGAGCCCTTTGTGTACACTCAGCCAAAGACTATGCAGTAGTACATGTCGAAGATCCTAGGATAGTCCTGACAGGAGTACCACACTGATGCTAAACAAATGAATTCTTGTAACAATCATCACTGGCCAGCAGTTTAGAAGAACAAGTAAACATGGATTTCTTTCCTCTGTCAGTTACAACAGGCAATAAGAAAAATACTGCAGTTAGATCTGGGCTAGAAACATTTTTCTTGTAGGAAAGTTTTATAGATTTAAATGTTTTTTTTTCACTAGCAAGAAATCATAGTATTTCAGAATAACTGGGCAGAATTGTAGCACAGAGATTTTTCTCATCCCAGAAAACCCAGTAACTTGACAATTAAGGCTTTCAAACAACCAGTGGGAAGCCCAGCTTCAATCATATAATCCATATGACACTCTAAACCTCAACTACCCTATTCAAAGATTACTTTAACCATAATGCCGGTGTGGGCTTCCCCACTAGAAGTGAAATCTTCCAAGATTTCTTCTGCATAAATGCTACTCTGTAGAAGTAATTTCATACTATTAAGTATAGAAAAATAAAGAAAACTCAACTGGTTGTGGATGGCTGATTTTTAGGATAGGGTTGATGAAGTCCTTATATACTGTGAAGACGAGTTAATTACTTCTGTAAAATCAAAAGACGAGCATGGAAACTGGAGAACAAGTCTGCAATAAGGACCTGGATTTGGTTTTTCTGTATCCAACCTGAACACTCTACCTACTGTATTGCCCTACCAGTTATTTTGGTTTCTCTACTGATAAATCTGCTATACACTGTTCCAAGCTGTAATAAAATCTATTTTGCAAGGGCAGTAACCTTACATGCAAACGCCACAATTTTGCCTACTTAAAAGTCCCCTGTAATTCAGACTGAATACACTCTTTTTAACGCTCCCCCCAAACACTGATTTAAGAGTGAAAGGTGTCTATACACCTATTTTAATTGTATCTGCATTAGTCTTCGAAGTCTTGAAAGGCAGACACAAGGAAAGTGAGAATGAAGACCTTGGACCCAGTGTAGGAGAGGATCTGGTTCGAGACCATCTTAGGAACCTGAACATATACAAGTCCATGAGACCTGCTTAAATCCATCTGCGGGTCCTAAAGGAGCTGGCAAATGAAGTTGCTAAGCTACTGTCCATAATATTTGAAAAATCTTGGCAGTCAGGTGAAGTTCCTGACCACTGGAAAAAGGGAAATATAACCCCCATTTTCAAGAAGGGGAAAATGGATGAGCCGAGGAACCACAGACCAGTCAGCCTCACCTCTGTGTCTGGCAAAATCTTAGAGCAGATTGTCGTGGAAGGCATACCAAGGCACATGAAAACCAACAAGGTGACTGATGACGGCTAGCATGGCTTCACTAAGGGGAAATCCTACCTCACAAATCTGGTGGGCTTCTGTGATGGGGCTACAGAAATGATGGGCAGGGGTAGAGCAGTTGATGTCATCTGCCTGGACCTGTGCAAAGTGTTTGACACTGTCTCACATGACATCCTTGTTTCTAAGTTGGAGAGACATCAGTTTGATAGGTGGACCACTCAATGGATAAAGAACTGGCTGGATGGCTGCACACAAAGAGTTATGCTCAATGGCTCAATGGCCACATGGATACCAGTAACAAGTGGTGTCCCTCAAGGATCGGTGTTGAGACCGGTCTTGTTCAACATCTTTGTTGGTGACATGGGCAGTGGGATTGAGTGCACCCTCAGCAGGTTTGCTGATGACACCAAGCTGTGTGGTTTGGTTGATACATTGGAGGGAAGGAATGCCATCCAGAGGGACCTTGACACGCTTGTGAGGTGGACTGATGTCAACCTGATGAAATTTAACCATGACATGTGCAAGGTCCTATATGTGGGTCAGAGCAATCCCAGGCACACATACCATCCCTAGAGCTATTCAACAGCCATTCCATCCCTAGAAATGTTCAACAGCCATTCGGACATGGTCAGCAAGGGTATGTGGGCAAGCTGATTTCCAGAACTCCCTTTCAGTTTGAACTATTCTGTGATTCCGTGATTATGTGATCTGACATACTTGTCTCTTTTCTTACTTCATAAATGCTGAGCTTTTATTAACTGTATCAGTTTGTGAAAAACTGTTCATTAAACTTTCTGAGGAGATTCCAGATGTTCGTAATTGAATATGATAAGCACAAATAGGAATTGTTTGGAAAAAAGATATTCTCAACTAGAATTGACCTAGTTATTCACAAAGTTATACACATGCAGCTTCTATTATTGGCCTTAAAGGATTCAATCTCTTCAAATAATAGCATTGCATCTCATCTAGTTTGATGAGATATTTGATAAGTTGTTGTATGAATACAGGATCACTGATTTCAAAATTTCCTAGTTAACAACCACAAAAGATTTTCCTGTCAAGCTAAGAGCACCCATCTTGCTAATATGCATTGAATGGGTACTACTGAAAGAACAAGAGTTCATGGAAGTATACTACAATCATGTAGTAGAGGTGAGATTGCTTCGGTAATCTCTCAGTTGATATCACAATGTCAGCAATTATTGTTTTTGAAATGGTATTATTCCACGAAGTACCAATTTTCTATCTTGAGGATATACTTCCATAGGAAGCACAGTTTGTAGAGAAGAAATAAAGCAGAAACATCTCTGAATGTCATTGATGAATATTTTCTGAGCAGATTTTGTACTGCTTGCCTTAGAAAAATGGAATAGCAGAGTAGAATATTTTGGACTGTAACATTTGATACACTTGAGATGAAAGAACCTTTTTCTTCACTTTGAATTTTCTGCCTCTGTGATATTTATGGATTGTGCAGCATAGGTGAATGAAGACTCCCAAATGGTGTGAAATGAGAAAGTACACTGCAGGAGAGGAAACCTGTGAATAAATACAGTCTTCCAGAATGGATTAAACAGTTTGTGCAGCTGATAGGACCCTGCAGAATAGAGGGAATTCCTACACTGTTCAACACCTAATATTATCTTAATAGTGCAGAAGCCAGATAATTATGGGTACGTCTCAGAGATTTTTGTTTGGCTTTTAGACAATTTTTAAGCATATGCATGTATGCTCATTCCAAAAAATGCAGATCATTAATTCCCCATTCCATTGACCTCTGACCCCATACAGTGCCTAAGTTTGCATAGCATCTAAATTTTGGTCCTGACTTTTTCATAAGATTTTTATGGGTACTTAGATTTCTGTCATGGTCAAAAAAACTTCATGAAATGTGGCCAACTCCTTACCAAGTTGTTTTATAAAGCGTTTAGGGTGCTGACCTTGGACGTGTATTGGGACTTACGTCTAACACACTAATTCAGGAAAACTAGACCCACTGCAATCATTTCTGGTCAACAACTTCCTTTTGCACAATTGCTAAGTGTTTCAGATTTGGGCTTAATTTCATCTTCAGATCAAAGTCTGTAATTTAGTAGTAAGGTTAAACAATTAATTTTACAGTGCTCTTAAAAGGGTCTTATTAAGATAAACATGAAAAGTTATATTTGCTGCTGTTACAGAAACTGATTTGGTGACTAGCATGTAGTTCTTTATGATTTTCAATAACATACGAATCTCTGTTATAAATATTTTCAAAGATGACTCTAGCTGTTAACGTTTTTCTGTCCAGAAATCTTCACAAGAATCCTTGCTGCCTGGAGTCCTTCAGATCTCCTATTTCATTTACTGCTGATACACGACACGGCTACAAATCATGGAAGCATGCTGAGATGTTACACACAAGAAGAAATAGAGTGGACATCATTCAGTTGCTTCATTTCCATCTACCATTAACTCAACATGCAAAGAGAGTAATAACCACAAATTCTAGATAGCACTTTGCTGTCACTAGCCTTGACTGCAAATAATGTCCATGTAGCTGCTTCAGAGCATGATTCATGGTGAAACACCTTTCCATAGTACATTTAAAGAGGCACTTAAACAACTGTTGGTGTCAAATTTAAGTCATTACTACAGGCAAGCATCAGGACAAAAACAGTTTCTTCCAATGAAAGTTTTAGAATCAAGATTTTTAAAATTCTTGTTTTGAAAATATTGATAATTTGATCAGTCTTTTTTTTTTTTTTAATTCTTCTAGATGTTTTTTGTCCTAATCTGATCCTAACGCACTTTTATGATTACCTATTTTAAAAAATATGGGAGTTTTGTTTGTCATCCAAATTATAATGTTAATATAGACATAACTTTTGTGCTTAAAGGATATCTTGCAGTACTCAGTCCTACTGCAACACAACATTGAAATTGTACAGCACACAGGAATTAATTTCTCATGTTTGTTAAGAATATTAAAAAAAAATCGCTCATCCAGAGGGACCTTGACAGGCTTGTGAGGTGGACTGATGCCAACCTGATGGACTTTAACTGTGACAAGTGGAAGGTCCTACACCTGGGTCGGTACAATCCCAGTCAATGCTACAGGTTGGACAAAGATGAGATTCAGAGCAGCCCTGAGGAGAAGGAGTTGGGGGTGTTGGCGTCATGGGTTCAGAAGCAGCAGTCGTTTTTCTCCGTTAAGTAGTAGCTGGTGCAACACTGTGTTTTCGATTTTTGGCTTCGGAACAGTGCTGATAGCACCAGTGTTTATAGTTATGGCTTAGAATGTTTAGGCTGGCCAAGGACTTTCTGAGTTTCA
>JASSUY010028015.1:48390-86006 GCA_032466535.1 Forpus xanthops | reverse complement strand
CCACGCAGCCTTCTCTTCTCCAGGCTGAACAGCCCCAACTCTATCATCCTGTCCTCATAGGGGAGGTGCTCCAGTCCTCTGATCATCCTTGTGGCCCTCCTCTGCATTTGTTCCAACAGTTCCATGTCCTTTTTCTGTTGAAGACGCCAGAACTGCACACAGTATTCCAAGTGAGGTCTCAGGAGAGCAGAGGGTCAGGATCACCTCCCTCATTCTGCTGGTCAGACTTTTTTTGATGCAGCCCAGGATATGTTTGGCTTTCTGAGCTACAAGAGCACACTGCCGGCTCATGTTCATTTTTTCATCGACCAACACCCCCAAGTCAGGACATATTCAAATACTAACAGTTTTAAGGAGTCTACCTGGTGGAATCAAATCCTCTTTATGACCATTATTAATCCAAAATAAGAACTGGCATAAGTATTGTAACAATGGCAAATGCTTGGGCAGGTTCTTAGTTGCTTGTAGTCTCTGCTAATCACACCATCATAGCCATTATTTGCTGTCAGCTGTGGCTCAGTTACCCAAGGCAAATTCACTGAGTGACTCAGATAAAGTGTTTCATGTGAAATTTATATAAGGAGGTGTCGTGGTTTAAGTCCAGTCAGCTATGTAGTTTTGCTCGCTTACTCCCCCCTTCAGTTTGGCCAGTTTGGGTCTGGTGTCCTGTCTTTGCTTCCTCCCAGCTTCCCCTCCTCTCTGGCAGAGCATGAGACTCAGAAAGTCCTCAGCCTACCTAAGCATTCTAGGCAGTAACTGAAAATACGGGTGTTATCAGTGCTCTTCTCAGGCTGAAAGTCAAAAACAGAGTACTGCACCGGCTACCAAGAAGGAGAAAAATGACTGCTACTGCTGAACCCATGACAGGAGGGAACTTTCTGGTTTCCTTTGAGATGCAGGTTTCTACTAAATACAAAGGTTTTGAAGGAGAAACAAAACCATCTTGGATCCTTTAACTAGTAGATCTCTAGACATGAAAGACATTTCCAAAATTTAAGCCTGTATAGTAATACTATGATTTAGGTTACTCACTGGTTTTATTATCTGTTATTTCAGGTCCTTATGAGAAATTATTAAGCTCCATTGCTGTAGCTAGGGAGCCGGAAAAATTGATAGCACTGTCCCCAGAGGCAGATATCTGCATTAAAAAAAAAGAAAAGTCTCATAAAGAACAGAGTCAAAAGGGATTTATCAGCTGAAGTTGCCAATCCAAGGGAGAAGCAGCATGACAGTGAGTGGAGCAGAGGCTATGGTCCAATGTCAGGGTCTCTACCATAATATTGACTTAGTAGTCACCCTGCTGTGACCATTCGGTCCCACCCTTGCCCTTGTGTTCTGACTCCTCAGTTATTCCAGTGTTTCCTTTTGTGAATCAGATGTGAGAAGTAATCTGATATTTAAAAAAGTCCAAACCCACAAACAAACAGATTTTTAGAAGGATTGTTTTTAACCCAGCCCATCTGCCTCCTCTAGTTTCTGGTAGAGCTCCACAAATTGCTGTGCTGGTGGCAGCAGCATCTGGGAAGGGAAAATGTTCAAGTACTTGGGAAGACAGCAACTTATAAAATCAGCATTGTCCATCCACCATCTAAAGGTGCAAGTTTGAAGAAGAGAGGGTACAGAAGCTCTGTTCATGGCATTCTGTAGGCTGTAGGCTGCAGGCTGGATGGTAGAAGCACAGAGAATCCTCTTTCTCCCACCGAGTTCTCCTTTGTTCAGGGAAAGAAGCTTATTGTTATTACTATATTTTCTGTTGAAGGAAAATTGTATCAGTGCTCTATGATTTTACTGTTGTTTTTTCTTCACAACAATTTTCTGCTGTGAACTTAACCGATCACACACAGCAGAAAAACCTACCTGGTGTCAGGAGCATGGTGCAGTTTCATTCCCATTGTTCCGTACACCTCGCAGGTCGCCATGGCAAGCTTAGTATTTTTTTTAGTGAGTTCAAAGCCAAACATGGAGATTTCAGAAAGGAATTGAAAGAAGATAGCGAGTAGAAAAAGAACTAGGGCAACACCTCAGTATTTCCTAGAAATGGTTTGTAAATGCATGAGTTCTGAGACACATATGTGAAATACCCAGCCAAATGAAGTTAGGAAATCAGATGGCTAGCAACTGAGGTGCTATAAACAAGAATGTTTTCCAAGAAAGGAAATGTCCTGGAAAGCTTAGAACTTGCTTACAGATATATTCGGATGTGTAAGTACCTGAGTTATCATCTGTGAGTAGGAGGATCACATATGATAGCCAGCACTGGGGGTATGGACTTACACTTGCCAGTGGATTTGGTAGGATTAGACACAAGACTCTTCCATTCCATTTTTAAGCTAGAAAAACCCAGTGGGTTCTTCTCAGATTGTCACAGTGCAATGAACTCAAGTATGAATCAATTGTCATGGACGGATGAACTCCCTGGGAGGCTCATTAGGCTCCATACAGTACCATCCTGTAAACAAATGGCTGGGAACATGATGAAGCTGGAGGGTTGCTGATAGCCAACTTGAGCATCCTTATGTTGCTGCTGAAGAACTTGTCCTGAAAGGAATCTGAATTGTTGGTAGATATTAAGATAGTGGAGCTAGCATCAGTTAGTGTTGGCAGAAAGAGGTCAAAAGATTTGCAATTCTGGCATAGCCAGATACCCATGAGGAATTTTAAGGTAAAGCAGGAATTGACCAATTTGTTAATGCTCAGTTGGACTTGCAGTCAATATCACTGAAAGAAAGCCAAAGGTATTCAGGAGAAACCCACCCAGTCTGGCTGTGAGTGGCTGTTGTGCTGCTGGAGTTGCATCATGTGATGTTACAGTAGACCTCACAGCCTCTGATACCAATGAGGTGAAAAGGCTGAAAGTATTACAGCCAGTAATTCTCTGCTAAATATGATTCTAAAATTTGCCCTTGTAAGAACAACAGAGGATACTGGTGCTAGAGAAGAGTAAATAAGCTAATGGGTATGCATTTCCCTAACAATATTTCTGAATCTACTATCCAGGAGAAAGAAACATCATATACTGGGTTTGGAACATTGGCAGTAATGCAGAAATTAATGTCACTTAAGTGGTGGAAGAGTGAAACAAATAGGTAAGAAAAAGACCCAGAAGAATATTGTAAAGGCAAAGCTGGACAAAAGAAAGTATCTTTGATGTCTGGTGATATTCAGTCTGGGGAGACTGCCTTTCAATAAGAGGGACAGAAGAAAATAAGGTGTTAAAAGCAGGCACAAACAGGTAGTGTTGTTCAGTCAACAGGTCCTTATCCAAAGGCAGAGACCTTCATACTATCTATGTACTGAATAGCTTTTGAGAAAAAGCAAAAGAGGGAGTTTTCTGCTATGAGAGCCAATATTTCTAGAGAATTACAGCTTTTAAGATCTCCTGTATCTGAGATAGGAGAAGATTCTTATTTCTACCTGAATGCTTCTTACAAACAGCAAAAGTAGACATGATTAAGAAGGAATAGCAGTGAGCTGAGGTAACTGTTGTTGCATATATGAGGAAGAGGAGAGTGAAGTTTGCTCTTAGAATTGAGGGAGGGGTTTCGGAGGGTTGTTGGGTGTTGGTTGATGTGGATGTGCTATGAAGACCAGCATAATTGTCTAAAAGGCTTACCACCTCTGTTCTCATTCTTAGGCACAATGACTGCACCAGTACAGTAATATAGCTTGCAGGAGCCTGGAAAACCACATCAACCATACCAAGATTAGCATTTTCAGAGTGAAAAAGGCAGAATGGCAGTCACTGCGTTAGCCTGCTTGTGTCTGGTGACTTGAGTTTTAATGCTTGCTAATGCCAATGTTGACAGATTACTTGGGAGAAATTGCTAAGAAATAAGAAATTGAGTTGATTCTATATGAAATTGCTAAGAAATAAGAAATTGAGTTGATCCTATATGAAATTAAAAGGTTCTCTGGTGCTGTCACTTAAGGTGTTAGAAATCACTGAGCTGCTTATTTTATGTTTTCACTCAGGAGGTTAATGCATGTCACTAGATTAACAGGCGGCCACATGAGGTGTGTGCAGGTGAAATCTCTCTGGTCAGTTTTTATGAAGCCTTTTGTGACCAGACAATGGAAGGATCAGAGGTCCTGCAGGAAACAGCAGCCACAAAAGAGCATAGCATTTTGAGAAAAAAACATGTGAGAAGTCATTTTTCCCACCCGATGCCTCTGTGAAACTTGGAGCATAAGCTAGAAACTACACACATGCTGTTTTGATTCCTCCTATGCTCTGGAAAGCAGGACTTAGAAGATTCAGAAGAGAGAGAAATTAGAAAATTCGTGTGAAAGTTGTTTTACCCCATCATCACTATCTCCTCTGAAGTGGAGCGACCCGCAGTGTTCTCAGGGTTGGTTAACACCTCAGGGCAAAACTGAATATTCGTAAGTTCATGCTCTGCTTTGTAGATCCAAGGGAGAAATTTTCAGTTGGAATAGGGGAATAAATGCGTGTGTATGCATGCTGAATGTAGGTGCTAATTTATGGGTTTGCACAGCCGTTCATTTAAATGTTTTGATAAGTATTTGCACTCATAAATCTGTTAACTGTAAATGTAGATTACTCCTATAAGTTTACCACTAGCCTGATCCATACTCTCTGAAACTGCTACGGTTTCCGAATGACCCGAGCATTTCTGGATCAGATACTGTTGGCTGTTTTCAAAACTTACTGAAAATGGTCTTTGAAGAGTGAAAAGCTAGAAAACATTGGGAATTGGTCATGAGTAAGGTTTTGTGTAGACCTCACTGAGTACTTAAAATTCCCATAGGTGTGAATTTTATCCTGTTCTCTTCCTCTTACGTGTCTGAGCACTACAACAGTACAGTGCAGCAGTAATACATTCATTTATTCTTCCAGTAACACTCATCCCATCGTGATGGGGGAAGGTGTTTGAGGCACAAATTCACATTTCCTGTTTTTGTGATGTAAGGCTTTTGAAGTTACTGATTTTATTGGTATTTTTTCCTTAAAGCAGAAGAAGAAGCAAATTTGTTCAGATTAGCAGCCTGAATGAGGCTGTTTATCTGAGTAGTTACTTGAACACATAAGCATTTGTGGATTGAGGCCCTCATGGGCCACTAAAGCATAGTCTCTGCTGACTTTGTGAAAGACCCACCATTGCTGCAATAGGCCAACAGAGACCTGCCTGCCCTGTGAATTCATATTAAATGCCCTTTCAACACTTGGATTATTTAACCACTAAACCAAACAGATCTGTCTATCTTGCAAATACTTATTTAGGGCCTTTTTAACATGAGGATTACTGAGCTGGTAGCCTATAACAGCTCCCTCCAGAGCTGTGATAGCCTGTAAACACCCCTGTGTGAGCATTACAGGCACTTGCCACAGTGCAATTGGAGCTCCTGCTTCAATTGCTAGCACCTGAATAAACAGTTTTTATGGAAACTGCTTCTGTGCACACACTGCCAGCATTTCCTATCTCTGCAGTCAGGCTCTTTTGTTTTGTCACCCAATGAGTGTTTCTGAAAATGAAGCTGACCCAGAAGGTGGATGTGTAACCATCAAAATGGAAAACATTTCTTAGATGGCAGTTTTCTAGAGATTCCTCACATGTAGTGTGGAATTTCTCTGCATAGCTATTAATTTATGGGGTTTATTTAATAGCATAAATGGGAGAGAGAGAGAAACCTTGTTTGGGCAGGGACCGTTCAAACCAAATTCCAGCCACGTTCAGGTTGGATGACAGGGGTAGAACCACTATGACACCTCTGTGACTTGCTATCAGATTGTGCTTGTTTCTTCTTTATTTCCTCTGAAATTGGACTCTTTTTTTCCCCGAACTTTTTAAAACTTGAGATGAATCAAGAAAAAAAAAAACCTTTAGCAAAGGAAAGGCAGGTTTTTAATTCAGCAACCACCAGTTGTAATTTTAAAGATAAGGTTTCAGGAAATAAGGACCGTAATAGAGACATGGGTGTTGCACTGTAGAAGAGCTGAAATGGTGGACACTGTGTCTTTCCATTGTCATCACAACTGACTGGCGTGGTAAGGAGGGCATGAAAATGCTTGTTGGCAAGCATGGTTTAGATTTCCAGCTGAAAAGCAGATACTTCTCACCACATGCCTTATCTTACGCAGCTGCTGTTATGGTGAAGATACTTATCTGACAGCTCAGAGTGATCTGGGACTTCGTGTATTATGTTCATTTTCTGACCGTCAGTCCATAATTGCCTAGCATTTATGGCTGAATTGTGGATGCTGCATGGTATAGAGACATTTCACTGACACCATTATACTGATCTCATGTGACAATTCTTAGTATTATATAGAATCTGCTGTTAAGAAGTGTCGTGAAGGAAGGGAACAAGTATGTGTGTGCCTGTGATCTGTGGTCTTGATTGCTTAGGAAAGACATGGTTTGTGAGATCTGTGTTGTGGGGAGTTTTCCATTCCTACCTATTGTATTATACTTATCCAAAGGAAAAAAATGTCTATAGTCTAATGCTATTAAATACAAAGTATGTGAGGAAGTCTCCTGGACAAGTAGATTATTAGGGTTCTTTCAGTTGCACCTGAGAAAACACTGCAGTGATCAGGTTCTAAAACCCTTCCTTGAGACTTTTTTTCCTTTTGTCTCAGACTGAGTTCTGAGCTGTTAACACCTGCCCTGTGATCCAGCTGACTGTCAATATGAACTAAAAATGGAAACGGTCACAGCTAAAATGAAGTGTCACTGAAATATTTTCTTTGCTGTAATTCTTTGGATAACTGTGAAAGAAGACTCCTTCAGCACACATTTGGTGCACTACAGCACAAGATTATGTATTTCACTGGCAATTTTGTTTTTAAAATGTCTGGGGATTGAAGTCAGCATATTTACACAGACAATAATAAATATGTAATTTCTCCTGAACTGTGGCCATTATACTCTGTAAATGAGCAAAGGAGTGGCAAAAGGAGCAGTCTTTCCTTTTATGTTTTCATCTGTCTTGTAAGAATTGAAGTCACTTTTCAAGTTAATTAAACTTAACATGGTTCCACTGAGGTTCTTCAGTCTTACTATGTCCTATATTGCTACAGGAATTCACAAGGAGGTGAACTAAGGACAGTCTTATTGAAAGAGTTGCCAAGTCAGTCAGTAACAGAACTGGCAGTAAAACCCAGGAGCATTTACTTGCAATGCATCTCTTTTTTGGCCATTAAATCACTCTTCTTTGCTAGTCATTGGATCATTTAGATGGAAGAGAGTGTCAGGGTAGGTTTTGCCACAGTTTTTTGTGAATTTTGAGTGTGTTACTGGATGTCATCACAAAATTCTGACATTCAAAGCAGATGAAGTTGCTGTCATCTCACCTCCCCTAAATAATGAATATCCCAATGTAAGGATTTGAATTGCGTCCACAACTACAGAGGATCACGAGACCATGGGGAGAAAAAGACACAAAACTGACATGGTCAAATTTATCAATGTTATTGCCATTTATTGTGTTTTAAAACAGGAGGAAAATATATCAAGTCAGTGATATTCATTTTGTTTGATTTCATAAAACAAACACAAGATTACTCCTCACTTCACCTGAAAGCTAATAAAAATTTTTCCTTGTTGTCAGAGCTTATGTTTTTCCAGGAAAATGAAGAAAAGTGAGTTTAGTTCAGCAGCACTTTATTGTTGGGTAACATTACAACATATATTATGTGTTCTTTTCTCTCAGCAAAGGCAGCAAAAGGAGCTGGCAATATTTTCATGTTTATGGAAATCTGCAGATTATAAATCTTCTGGTTTGGAGAAGTACTTTGTTCAGACAGTTTTTATATTATAATACCACATACCCCTACGTATGCTTTGCAGTGAAAATGTTTCTAACGATTTTATGAAAGCTATTTTTCATATGTGTCCTGCTTGAAAGTTTGTGTAGTCTATCTTGGAAACACAGAATCTAGCTACACAGAGAAAAGATAGGAGAAAATAATTTCTTTTACATATTCTTTTAAAAGTAACATAAGTCACGTTAACCAGCTATTATAATGATACTATTTTAAAGCTCAGGAAATCAAATCCTAGGAAATTCAAGAGCACAGGAAGTGAGGGCTGAATCCCCCTAACAAGAGGGAACCTTTTACAAGAAAATGTACTTTAAACAAGGCTTCAATATTATGCATGCTGGGCCTTCAGAAAAGAAATCAAAAAAGCAGGAGAGGCCTTTTCTCTGGAAGTTTGCTTTTTTTATTTAATAAGGCAGCTCTTCAAAGAGAATGTGATAGTCATTCCTGGAGGGCATGGTTTGGTGAGCAGGAATACAGGTGAAATTGTATTGCGCATCAAAAAAGCAGATGATGAGTTTGCTTTGTATTTCATTTCATGATTTCATCAATCTATCCAAGTATGTGTTTGGGGGTGGAGGACATTTCCGTGTGCAACAGAAGTTTGAACAGCTGAAACTCAGCATGAATATGGTGCCCATAGACCTCACTTTGGTGCCAGGAAAATAAAAATGCATTTTAAAAGTCATTGCCTATCGCTTCATGTGCTTGATTTATAGGCACATATATGTGATTAAAATTTGCATATTTCAACTATACATATTTTAACACATATATGTCTCAAAGTAAACGAGTATGGATGGGGTGGTATTTTAGAATGCTGTTTTCTAAGAATTTCTAATTTTATAAGCTCAACTTTAAATTTAGCCTTTTCATAGTATTTTGCCTTTACTGTTTCTGAAAGGCATAAACTGAATTACAGGAAGGTGTATATTTCTCACAGCTGTCTAAAACAAAAAAAAATGCATTTTCAATTTGATTTTAATTAATATTCCAAAATATCCTTCACACAGTTGTAGATAAAGGCTGTCCAAATGGGTGGAATTCTAACTGGTTAGGAGTTTGTATCTATAGCTATGTGTTCTGCTGTCCAGATAAATGCTCGCTGCAGCAGATGTTGGCACATCTGTTATGCCTCCCCATTTCGATTGGCTGCCTGGGTGTTTAGAAAGTGCTGATGAGGCAGATAAATCTTCTGACATGTTTCAGGCACAAAGCAGGCAGGCAGCAGTAATAATGATGTTTATAGAGCCAAGTGCTGGGCAGTAACATTTTGAAATACAGCAAAAATAAAGTACAATTTTACCTGCAGTAGGTGAAATTAATTGTGAAAAGTGAAAGCTAATTATACCAAGTGATTCTTGGCTGATTTGAACTGCAGCTGTGACAGCCCATAAACCTCTGGGTTTTGTTGGCTAGGAAAAGGCACTTACTATAGTCTAGAAAGAGCTCTGAGCTCAGAAGGACCTTTTTGATAAACTTAGGAGACTTGAGAATCGGGTTTAGAAGCAGCTGTAGCACATGTGGTTTTGGAAGGAGAATGGCAGTCTTCTGGGGACTTGAAGTTCCTGATGTTATCGAAATTCTTTCTTCTAACAGATTTTCCTTTACCCTTTCAAACGTGTCATATTTGAGTTGGTGTATACCATTAGAGTCAGGAAAACTCCACATGTTGGGTCTTCTCCTGAGAAGGTTCGTGGTGTATCAAAGAGGTCATTTGTGGACAGAGAAGGATAGATCTGAGAGTCTCAAGTGTGAAGACTGGTTCCCAAGTACATAGAGCTTTTGAAGGTGTTGAATCCATTCCAGACCATGATCTCCAGCACAGTGAATGGCAAACAGAAAAGCAGAAGTCACGGTAAAGGTTTTAACACTGATGTCATGTGCTTATATCGTCACATTCCCTTTAATGGATGTCACCATTAAATTTTCCAAGCTGCTTTCAAGTACCATGATTTGAGGCGAGTCCAGAAATTACAAGAAAAAACAACATACCATAAAGGAGCAAAGAAGTGGATGCTGATTATATAGCTGATGCAGTTATAGCTGATTATGTTTTATAGTATACAGTCTACAATGTCTCTGGACAACTGTTCCAGTGTTTGACTACCCTCATGGTAAGAAGCACTTTCCTCAATATCTACTTGGAATTTCCTGAGTAGCAACTCATGTCTGTTGTCTCATGTGGCTGTCAATGGCGCATGTCCAGGAAAAGTCTGGTTCTGACTTCTCTGGACCCTAACATTTGGTACTGGAAGAAAGCAGTAAGATCTTATTAAGAAGAAAATTTCTCTACAAAAGGCTAACCAAATGCAATTCTCCCAGCCTCTCCTCGTAGGAGATGTTCTCCAGCCCACTACTTAGTGAATGGACTTCTGGGCAGACATGGAGCACTGATAATCAAGAGAAGTTTCATTCTAACATTTTATTTTAACGCCATTTTCATTGTAAAACAGGTTGGGGAACAAGTTCTGGAAAGCTCCCAAATCAAAAGAATTGGACTGGTAAAGTTTAAGAGCTTCACCCTCCTTAAATGGCTCAGACCAGTGATTCTTTAGCTGTATCTCTTATTTTTCAATGTTGATAGACAAAGAGTTTCAATATGGCAGTCAGGATCAGAGCTTTAATGAAAAGTCAGATTTTTTTTCTCCAAATAGATGCAATATTGCTTTCTTCCTTTCTTTTTTTTTTTTTTTATTTATCAAAATTGTCCAAATGTGAAGAACTCTTTACAAATATAGAGGCTGTGAGCCAATGTGGCAGTTCAGTATATTCACACACACTGCACAATGGAATAGTTTCTACTCCAGTCTGCTTATCTTGTTTTAACATAAGGTTCAGTTTCTGTCTTGTCTGTGCTGTTCCCACCTACTTTGTTTAATGAGAAGAAAGTGAGAATGTAGAATCTAGGATTAGTGAAAAGAAAACCCTTCGCTGCATATTATCAGCTAGTTAATTATACTTTAAACTCTTCTCTTATCCTTGCAACTTCACACTTCTATTGAGTGAAAGACCAAAAGTGAGGACCAAAGCTGACTTCTGAGAAATACTATATGTAAGCAGTTCATCATCGATCTCTCTGCTCAGAAAGCATGATTTCTTGGTTTTCTCAAGTGCAGAACATACCAAAAGAGGTGTTGGGTCCCAAGCAGGTGAAAACATAAATGCATATATAACATAGGAAAATATATGTATATAGTTCAGTACTTCTAATAAATTAACATTCATAGTGCACCATGGGGAAAGAACAGAAATAAGGAAAATGAATAGAGAGGTGGAAGAATTAGGGAGAAAAATAAGACCATGGCTTGCCTGAAATAACAAAGTATGCTGAGGATATTTTACTTTCCACTGTGATCATCCAGGCAATAAGTGAGAAAAATGCAGTTTAATAGTGTTTACAATATGTTAGGTTTAATATTTCATATAAGGGTTGATTTATCTGTTAGAATCTGGAGACTTGTTATGATGCATGCTAGCTAAAGGGGAAAACTCAGGTTTGAGTGGATGTTTGTGACTTTGTGGAGGATGTACTCTTGGCTGTTGAGCCTTTTGCAGCCGCGGAGCCTGTGATCTGTAAACGGTTTCTTTTCTTTCTTTAACTTCCTTATGAGATACAATCTCTGTGAAATCCATCATTTGTCTTTAAGCTTAGGCTTAAAATATTGTTTAAAAGCAAGCCAGAAAAGCCACACCAAACCTGGGAGGCCTGCAGAATTAAACCTTGTGTTTCTCTTACCCCCATATGATTAGACCCTTCCTCCCACTGCAAAGCTAAATTTGTTCATAGCACAGTGATCAAAGGTTTCTCACATTTGTAGTCCAGCGCCATCGTTCATACAGCCCAACCCTTTCCCCCATCTGCTCCATGACTGCTATCCACCCCTCATCCTCACCCGTTGGGACTCTCAGCTGACACTTGTGTCTCTTCCTCTTCCCACTCAGAGCCATCAGACTGTTACTGATCATCACACATCAGACTGCTGAATTTGTGCTGGCAGGCTTGCCATGCCTTAAGTTAATCTATTGTTTGATTTCCTACATAGAAATGTAGTGCACACTGAAAATATTCTCTCCAGAGCTGCAGGGAAAGAGTGAATTCCCATATCTGTTGGAGCTTCTTTATTATCAAAAGATCCATCAGCTGCAAGGCCAAATTCTGCTCCTACAGTTGCAAGATGCTATTTTATTTATAGATACCTATATGTCAGCATATTAATTCTGTTGTTTTTGTTTTTTTTTTTTCTGCTACTGCCTTTCTTTCTTTCCTTGCTTTTTCTTTTCTTTCTTTATTTCTCTTTCTTTTCTTTCTTTCCTTCCTTCCTTCCTTCCTTCCTTCCTTCCTTCCTTCCTTCCTTCCTTCCTTTCTTCCTCCTTTCCTCCCTTCCTCCCTCCCTCCTTTCCTTCCTCCCTTCCTTCCTTCCTTCTCCTTTCTTCCCTTCCTTTTTTCCTTCCTGCCTAGCTGTTGATATCATTATCGATATTATCCTGCTGTCCCAGACCATTCTTTCTCTGAACACAAAGCGGCATGTGGCTCTAAGTGTAGCTACAAAGAAGGGATCAGCAGGAAAGTGATTTTGTTTTAAAATATTTCTCATTCTGCATTGCATTCGCTTTTGGATTATGCATTTGAGAAATTCTTGCTGATATTTTTCCTTTCTTCTTTGAAGTAAACAAATCTTATGTCAGAGATTCTTAAATCTACACCAGACTTGAAAAAACAAGGATTAAATGAGACTTTAGCCTATAAGGTGGAGCCCTCACCCCTTGAGCAGAGCATTGTTCTTCCTCACCATGTGGAATGGAGATAACCCTCTGTTTCTTTGTGGTAAGCTACCAACCAAATCCATTCTGGTAAATCTGACACCCAATGTGATTTGTCCTTTTCGATGCGGTTTATGAGAAATCAGGACAGTCTTCTGTCAAAACTGATAAGTGAGAAGACAGTGGGGAATGCAATTTTATTTGTAACAGCACAGCTGCCAGCAGTTCCAGCTTGTTTACATCTAGGCTGACTCTGTCTTGCTCCATAGCTTTTCTATTTCCATCCAAATAGTCCTCCAAGTACATTGTGGATGTGTCTCTTTATGTAAAATACGAATAATATAACATAGTGTGTTAGAAAGGGAAAAAAAATAACATTTCTTTAGATTTTTTTCATAACTTGCGAGTGTCTTGAAAGTGAAATCTTGAACTCTACTCCACAAGCAAGTAGAGAATGGGTTCTAGATCTGAACCATAATCTGCTAAAATTCTGCAATACTTGTTACCTTCCATGATAAAGGTAGCAGAGAAGTTAAGGGCTTTGCCTCTATGATTGGAAGCATTCTTTTTCCGGTGGAGGTGACCAGTGTTTGTAAATTAAATCCATCACATTTAAATACAAGCCTATTCACGATGGGACCCCGCAGTGACCTGTGAAGGGGGTGGGGAGGCAGTTTCATTGCATCCTGTTTCACGCTGAATACTTCTACTACATAGCCTACAATTAAACATTAATGTATTTCCTAGAAAATCCTTTTGACAAGAGACCATAACTGTTGATGGTGTTAGGACAATTCTCAGGTCTAGGAAGTCTTTGTTTGCCTGCAGTATAACTTGCATTTGACCTGTCAGTCCCAGAATCCTACCGGAATACCAGGTGGTTTTGATCTTTTTTTTATTGGTACACTTAAAGCTGCAGTGGTAGGTGTTTCCTCTTTATAGTCACTCCTGTGAGCTGTCTCTACAGTATCCTACCCTAAACATGTAGTTATCATGGAGGTAAAGTAAAAGTGGGGTTTCATGTTTGACTGCTCTAGCTTATGACAGAGGAGCTTTTCTAGCTAACTGAAAGTTCTTGCTTCCTTTTTCCATTTCTCTTTTTGTAATTATTAGTCTTCTATACGGTTTGTCATCAAAAGATAGAGTTCAGAGATGGCTGTAAATGTCAGTGATTTGGTTCTGTGAATACTGGATGTCATTGACACTTTTGCTTTCTCATTGTGTGTTTTCAAGAGTTGCAGTCATGCTCTTACATGAATTGTTTTGTCATTCCCAGGGGAGACTCTCTGTAGTGTAACTGACCTACTGGGTGCACCCTTACACACAGGTATATACACACTGTATGTACCTATATGCACATATACATAAATTTACACGCATGTACTACCTTCCCTCTGTGCACGCAAACATGCACACACAAGTAAACAACTAAATATTTAACACCCAATCCAAGCCTGAAAACAAAATGCCTACTTTAGTATGAAACTACTTTGTAAATGTATATTGAAGGTACCATAGACTGTCTTCATCTAGTCAGAGATAGGCAACCCATAGGGAAAAAATAATTCATCACATTTAAAATAGATTATTGTTAAGACTTCTACTGGTGCTTGGATTTACACATCTCTTTTTCTGAGTTTCCTCAGATTACTTCTTGTTGTTAAAGACATAACTGCTCAACAAAGCCTAGGTGACACAGTTGAAAACATGATTTGGGTAAGGTGAAATGTGATGCTTCTCTGAAACACCAGGTGTCTGGTTTAAGTCTGTAGTCTTACCCATTGTATATACCCTGTTCATTTGTAAGTGGCAGTCACAACTCCTACTGCTTAATACAAATTCTGAAGTGAAATAAATGGTTATTTAAAGGGAAGGCTAAAGAACATCATTTATTCTGCTGATGATGCTTTTTAGTTACAAACCCAGGCTGTTGTTCTCTCTGTTTTACACCCACACTCACTTGACATGGTCTAATATGTAACATGTAGCACCATTCTCATCACATCTGAATGTGAGATGAATTTTCCTTTTTAGTAGCTCCACTGTTAGCTCTCTACCCTCCTAGGACTTCATTAAATTGAACTGTTCCTGTAAGAAAAGTGAGGAATAGCTCTGGTTCTAGTAAATATTGTTTATTTTTATTTCATGAGTAGAATTACTTGCCAGTGATGCCAAGTGTGTGGCATTATGAAGATTGAATATTATAGAAGGTGATTTGGCAGCCTGGAAAAGGTGTATCGTTTCACTCACACGAAGGAGGAGACCAAGAAAGTGAGAGTGATTAGCAAGATCCTGTCAGAATGCTTGGCTGTTTGGAACTCCTGATAATGATCCAGATGCTTACCTCACTCCCAGAGATGAGATAAGAACTGCAGAGTTGGGATTACTAGACCAATTATGAGGTTGAGAGTGAGTTTTAGCTTGATTTCCATAGTTTACAGACACCGCTGGCAAGAAGCTGATAATATTGATCTTACTTTGCAGGACAACCTTCTTATAGTAACCTTGACAGAAAGTGTAAAAAGCACCCAAAATTCAGTTATGCATATAATCTGGAGGTTGCTCTCACCCATAAAGATGCAGAATAAAGACAATACTGAAGAGTGAATCTTAATTTTAAGATGTGTGTAATCCCTGTGGTCTCTGCGCACTTCTGTTTGAAGAAGAATGACACTAGCTCTCAGATGGATGAGGATTTTTTTTTCTCAGTATAACCAGTTTATTAAAATAAGGCAGACCTTAATGTACTTTCTCAGTTAATTCTTCATTGCGATATTCTGTAAGTATGCTTCTTGGCCTTTTGTTCTTCATTCATTCAGTTAATCATTCTGTCAATTATAACATTAGCAAGATGAACATTAAACAGCTTCTCAACCATTGCATTAGGTGAAAAGGAAAAACAAAGATAAAAGTAAATACTGTTTTCTTATTTTTCTTTATTTTTTTTTTGTTTTTCTTAAAATTTATAGTAAAGACTATAGTTCTTCAATCATCAGACATTGGGTACATACTTATTGCATGCAATAAGCCTTGATTTCTTCCAAAACTGCAGTCAGGGCTACAACACAATAAACTAGCCTGGCACAGGGGTGGAACCTAAAGGTGTTTCAGCTGACACCTAGGGTTATTTCAGAGTATCCACATGCCCCGTTATTTAGTGATGGGCAGTAATTCACTAACCAGTGATAATCATGTTGTTCTGTGTGGCTATGAAGATAACATTTCTTTTTTATATTTTTTTCCTTGATTTTGCAATAATAACAACCGATAACAATTTCTAATCTGGTTTTGATCCAAGAGGCACTAGTAATTATCCAATGGTAAAGAAAAATTGCTGAATCCAGAGTCCTCCATAGACCACCTCTCTCAGAATTCTTTTGCCCTAGAATGCACTACATTACTGTGGGCTTTATAGACGGCATTTGTCAGCCTTGGAGACCTGAGCCAAGATACAGTTCTTTCATGCATTTTGGGATGAACATAAAGCATATCTGAATTGCAGTGTATGTTTCACCACACAAGGACTTTTCCAGACTGACAGCTTTTTAGCTTTCTTCTGTTGAGTAGGAATCCTTCTCCAGTACACTGCGCTGACTTCCTTTTCTAAAAGCTATAGTGTTGAGATGGCTCCTAATTCAAAACCTGGCAATTTAGTATTGTAAATAGCAAGACTTCCTTTCTCCTTTCTGTCAGGGTTTTTTTCCCCTTGCTCAGGAGAGTTGTTGAAAGGGGAGAGAGAAGAAAGCACAGTGTTTTGGTTTTACAAGCTGGGCTATACTGATATACAACCAGCAGGAAAATATTACATTCTTTTCCTCTAAAGGTAATCAGTTAAATGGGAGAAGATAGATAGATGCTAGTTAATATTAAGAAGTTAAATAGTTGACTGTATTGTAAGCAGAATATGGCTAGGGTCCTCTATCCTACCATGTCACAAAAATTCAAACCCTGAATGATGAATCACAGATTCTGTTATGCTAGAGAATAGCACTAAAATTAATTTGGTATCTGACTATGTCTCAACAATGAGATGATTTTCTCATTGTAATGAGGACTTAAATGTTAACCGAAATGATCACACACTGTCCATTTTGGAAAAAATACTGTTGCGCTTTGATTCCATGCTCTCCCTTCTAATGGTGGTGTTACCAGAGTTCATGGGACCCATTACTCTGATATACTGTACAGATGAAGGGAACTCAATAGCTATAGCGATTTTGATAGTCTCTCTTGGTCCTTTTAGTGGTGTGCAACAATTGCTATGAAGGCAGACAGGAAATATTAGAAGAATGCAATATATTTATAGTATTTCTACAGTGCCTTCCAAACACTCTGTAATCATTTATTCTTTTATGTCCTTCTACTCTGGCAGTGTTTGCATTGTTTTCTTCTTAGAGGTAAGGAAACCAAGTCACAAAAAGTTACATGAGGTGACTGCACCAAAGCAATTACAATGGAACAGGGAATAGAGACTTAAAGGGCACAAAAGTTCTGGAAATCAGCAAAAAAAATGACTTATAAGGCAAGATCTTACTAATATCTTTTTCAAAGTTATGATGAATTTAAGAAGGTAGGGAAATTTCCCTTCCTCAATATAGAACGTGAACCTCAAACATATGCCCAGTAGTCTAAGATACACCCAGTGATTTTTCAGAGATTTTACATTTCTTGATCTTGCAACCACTTACTGATATCAATACGTTCACTCTGTCATTTGTGATGGTAACCTTTTTTGAGATTTCCATATTAAAGGTTTCCATTCTAGAAATGGTCAGTGTGTTTCTGTATACGAACAGACTGCAAAGGGGATCAGCAAGTTTCCGTGCCAGCATAGAGACTGGAGGCTCCCAGTCCTTCATATTTGGACATGAGTTAGCTAACAGTAGAGTTCACCTTTGTCATGCAGAATTATGTTAAATAGTTTATTAACTTTTGTTAACTGTTGGCCTACAGTACATACAGTAAATAAGTTTTACTGAATTTCACAACCAACCAGTAAGTCATGACTGGTCAAAATGAAATATGGGCATAGAAGGAGATGAGGTAGTATTATAATGTCCAGGAACTGGACTTTAAACCCATTAGAGCCGAGGCAGTGTTTTTCATCTTAACCTCCATTGTACTAGAGCATCCCAAGTGTTGCCCTTCCATTTGAAAGTATTTAATGTGTTCACTAGTTCTGTAAATATAGGAGGTCAAATTCAACAAAAATTATATTATCACAGGAAGCATAAGGGATTCCCTGACTGCATTAATTCCCCAGCAGTTTGTGAGCAAGGGACACATCAGATCTCAAGTTTGTTCTGAGTTTTAATGTCACCCAGAGGCCCCAAACACTGGAAGTTCTTGTATGGTCTATGGACCATGAGAGTCTCCCACCCTGGTGATAGGGTAGCTTACTGTTCATCACAACCAATTTGTGTTGAGCTCTAATTTCTTGTTTGCCTTATTTCCTACCCATAGAAAAGTTTTTTCTGATCACACAGATGTGTGAGAAGGCAAGACAGAGTCAGAGGATGAGAGTGAGGAAGAAGAGCAAAAGGGCAGTAATAATAGGCTATTTTCAGTAGTGCCCAGCTGTATGCATGATTCATATGTAGTGAAGCAGTCACTTTGGTATGTGAGACTTCCTGCTCACCAGGCAGTAATTTCTTTATGTATTTCTATAAAAGAGATAGCAGGATGGGTTATAAGGAGAAAGTAAAAGGTAGGTGATGCAGGGGCTGTGTGGGCATGGGCACTAACTGACAATGGAAATATCTGGGGGGAAATGAGAGAAAAGGGTGATTGAGCCTACTGTCTGTGAATATGAGTGAGAAGCCGCTTAGTGAATTGAGAAAGGTTTTGAAAGTGAGGACAAAAGGATTGTATTGTTGGAGAGGAGTGCCAGGGTGGGATGATTCAAATGGAGGTTAGAAAGGCTGACAGACTGTGATGAGGCTGGACAGAGCTCAGCCACACTGTAAATGAGTTGGACAGGGAGTAGCTAATCCTGACAGAAAGTGGTGGAACGATTCAAAGATGTGCATGGCTTAGTATAGACTATTGCCAGAGTGGCCAGCAAAGAAAAATAAGGCAGAATAGGATTCTGTGTGTGCAGTTATTCCAGCACAGGGTTCTCAGATTAGTAACTCTTGTAAACATCTTCAACATTCAACTTTACCAACTTCTCTCTTAGGCTGTAGTCTGTTTTCCAGGGCGTGAAGGGAAAACGTGAAGCTCTTTTTGCCCCAAAATGACTGTTTAAGAATGGTCATGGAAGGGTTCATGATCTGTTTTCTAACACTGTCAGCTTTACTCTTTGAAATTTAGGTTTTAGTAGAAAAGCTATTACTGCAAACAGATGCAAAGTTTACAAGTTCTCCTTTAATAGATCTTAACCTCTTCCCAGCAATTCTAGAAAGCCAACAACCCAGTTGATGACATTTGTAATCTACTTCTCTACGGCTTGAGAGAAATGGAAGTATTAACCTAGCCTTCTCTCCCCAGAGATGTGACACCTACTTGTTTGGTCTTATGTCTCCTGAGGCTGACCGGTTTTCCATTACTGAAGCAAGTGATGGCCTTTAACTGGGAGCCAAAGGCATCACTTTAGAGAATGAACAGTACAACCAGTTTTCAGTCCTTCAGGAGCATGACCTGCACCTCTTCCCTGTCTTTTTGTATCTAAAGAAATGACTTACCTTGGAAATTTGCGTCCCTACCTTTCAAGACAGGTTATTCTTTATTCTAACTTCCATGTCTTTGTTTTAACCAAATAATTTATAGCTAAACACTTTAAACTATTGTCTTCACTATGGCAATGCACTGAGTTATTTTTCTGCCCACACAGAGAAAAAAGAAGTAAGTCAAAGATACAGCAACTTGGCATTGATTTCTGTCACTTGGCAGCAGAATACTCTGTGTTGAGCGGCAGCTGCCCCCAGAGCGCCCAAAAGAGGAGGAGGCTGTCATCTCCTGAGCTCTCTCCTCAGCCCTTCTCCTCCCACCATCTGTCTGTCAGCACGCTTTTTGAATCTCCAAATATTGTTTCGCACCTATTTTTAAAATTAATTTCAAAGACTTTCGCTTCAGTCCCTATGCGCACACACAACAAAACCCAAAGAGAGAGCTACTATATATGTGTATTTTGCATGTAGCTGAAGGGATTCCAGAAAAGGAAATTACATTCTTGTAAATTAGTCACTGCTGCCAAACTTGTTGCTTCTTCTGTTAAATACCAGTTGGGAAAAAAAAAAACACGCTAAAAAGCATTTGTCACAAAATGCAATGTCAAATACATTTGACTATGATGGTCCAGGTTCTCTAGTGTCTCAGTTGCTGCTTATCTGTTGAAGTTGCTTTGGATGTGCTTGCTATATAAAGATAGGACTTGTGGGCTGTTGCTCTGAGAAATTATTTATTATTGTACACAAAGTGTTTAAAAACACTTTAAATTTCAATTAAAAAAGTTTCCAAAGATGTTTTGTCATCTCTGATTTGTTTGACTGTGACCAGGATGTAAAAACGAAAATGCCATGAAGTTAGTAGTACAGTTGCCCAGTGAGAAAAAAGGTAGTTACCTGGAATGACTTCCAACGCAAAGCAAGAGACCTTATCCAATTTCTCCCTCATGCCTGAATAAGATATTACTTGAGTATATGCTTGAGTCTTAAAATGAAAAGTATCAGCTGTTTGTTTAGCCTTTAGTACTAAGTACCAGTATCTCAGTCATAGGTATCTATAGCTTCTAAGTGGCCACAGCCATGCTTAATTATCAGACTGCATCCATACACTCATTTACAGAAGTGGTAGTTCCAAGACAACCAAGTACAATTCGCAGCTCTAAGCTGTGTTCCTGGGCAGAGAATCAAAAACTGTGGCAACCTAAGCACTGTGCATAGCCAGGGTTGATGCATCCCAGTCAGAGGATATTAATCACTGATAGTTGTCATCAGCTGGTTCCCAAAGGCAGTTATATCAAACCTCTTGGACTGCCAGGATGGAGCCTCTAAGGCCATCCTCATTTTCCTTTGTGCTTTCATGGCCTAAGAAGTTAAATTCTTCCACTCATTGAGCCAGCACACTGAAAGGATTCAGTGTTTTTGCAGCCTGAAACATCAGTATAGCTTTGCAGTAACATTTTGAGACAAATCATCCACTAGAACTTCAAGGTCATTCTTCACCAGCGAAATTATGTTCAGAGCAGTCCTTGGGGCCCCTGTCCAGCCTCAGTGCAGGGAGATGGGAGGTTGTGCCAGCAGGACAATGAAAGTCAATGGATTTCAGCTTGTGCACAGCTTCTCATTTGCCTTGATTTAGAGGTCCCAGCCTCAGTCCTTTATGGTGTATTTAGGCTTCCTTATAGGCCTCCAAGGGACCACAAGATTCTTTATTCCTTAAAAGTATACCTTGTTGCTGTAATTGAAGCCGTTTTGTTACTGTAATTTCTCCCTAATATTACAGTTCTAGTCAAGTGTTCTTTCCCTCTGGAGGCATCAATTATTATAGGTTTGAAATAGGCCTCCCTCCCAGTACACATACTTACACTTCCAATGCCAAAATCAGGTCACTGCAATTCTCTTCCCTAATAAGACACAGGCCCATGTTTCCTCTTTCAGATTCAACGTATAACATGTTTACTGGAGAATAATTCCACTGTTTGCCACCATATTTAAAACTCCTGCGGTATTTAAGAACAACTAAAGAATAATACTGGTTTCATTGTATTTTCTGCATTTTCTTAGTTGTCATTAAGACACTGAATGTCCAAAGTCCAGGGATAAGTTTATAGGGTTTATGCGGGTATTGAACCTATGTGAATGTGTAGTTGGTTGGCAGTGGAATGAGCCATAGCAGTGAAAAACGTTCAGCTGAAATCAATGAAGTTTTTCTGTAAGCTGTGATATTTCAGCACCTGGCCCCCATAACTGAATGGGAGTCAGTAGTGAGTCCTCACTTCTGTATGTCTGGTGCCTGTTTATGGATTAATCTGCAGGATAGCTCTAGGGATGGGGACAAACAAGCTCTACCACAGACTGAGAACTGAATTGTGGGTTTCTCTTGATTTTTTTGCACAGCCATGAGAAGCAAAAGCTAAGTTCCAAATGTCACCTGCAAATCGCCTTCTAATGCATGTATCAACTGAGGTTTCCCATTTGCAACCAAACTAATACTCTGTGCTAGTGGATCCATTGTGCTTTATTACAGTTATTCACAGTGCTTGCATTTTTGTGAATGATTCCCCCGTGGAACCCCGTGATGCTTAATTCAGATGGGTGTATGTAGTAGTTATCACTGCACCATCTGCCCTAAAAACTTTCACTTTTCATGAGATGCCACTGCTGAGACATCTGGCATTAAAAATATGTTTTCTGCATCATCTCACAATTGAGGAAGATGCCACGGCTGTTCAGCTCCACAGGAGATTCCTTGAAGCATCCTTCTGTTACCTAACAATTTCAGCAATGAAGCTATGACACTAAACTGGCCAGGGAAGGAATTATGTACGCTATTAATGGATAGATACTCTATAATGCTTTATGGCTTGGATTGCTGTTAGAAGGGACTGGCATTTGTGTTATAGATTGATGTGTAGCCCACCTGTCTTATATCCTATAAATCAATAGTTGGTGTGATAGAACTAAAATGACTATGTAGTATACTGTAAGTCAGCTTCTGTTATCCGAAAGCAAAAAAACTGCAAAATCCATGCACAGCCCTATTTGTCAAAAAGTTCAACATGCCTTACTGAACTGCTTCTGTGTGGCTTGAACCTGCAGTGTACTGGGATTTCCTTCTTAATTCACTGAATATTTTACCAGTTAAAGATGCACACAAAATACTGTTTCTCAATACTGGCAACATGAGTAGATCATACAGAATGAGTTTGTCCTACAGCCTGTCACCCACTTTGTGCTCACTCATGCTACACATTTTTTTCCACCCTTGGCAAAAGCTACCATACAAGCCTGTGTGTTTTCTTGTAGGAGGTGGAGCTGTGCCGCATTAGCAGCCAGGAGAAGCTGGGGCTGACTGTCTGTTACAGAACAGATGATGAAGAGGACACAGGGATCTATGTCAGTGAGGTAAGGACATGGCAATGAGAAGGAGAGTGGGAGATGCTCATGGAGGAGGGCTGAATGTTCCAGGGGATGTAAAAGCAAGTGCTCTGAGTGCAGAAGTGTCAGCCATCAGCCAGCACGTGTCACTTTCAATTCATTCAGATTATCACTTCAAATTATGTTGCCCAAGTACAATAATTATTACTAGTGAGCTTCTTTAATGTGTACGCTTTTAAGTACATCATAGTTAGGGAAGTACAAAGCAGTCTGAGCATGGTCTGAATTTTGAATGAAATCTGTCCTTATGATGGAAATCAGGAGGAGTTTTTAAAGAGAAAAGCACATTCTCCAGCCCCTGCTTGCTTTCTCCCCCTGCCACAGCCTCAGTAATTGTAAGAATGGATAATCATTATTTTGCTATTTGTGTTTTTTTTACAGTTGTGCCACACACAAATACACCATAGGTGGGTGGACAAGTAGCATAGGAGAGGAATATGTCAGAAAGACTTTGCCAGACAAAAAAATAAAGTACTGGATACTGAGATGGGATGAACCTTCAGGTTTTCTTTGGCTTCACCAGGAAAACATGGAATCCAGTATGTATCACAGGGCATTAGTGTTTCACAGTGTCAGTCTACAAGACTCCCAGGAATGCTAGCTCCCTTTGAGTCTCCAGCCATTCAAAAAGGGTTGTTTTTCTGGATAAAGCAGAACTCTTGTGAGTCCAAAATCACTGGTGTGTCCAAGCTCAGTGGTGATTGTCCTGAGTGAAGTGTGTTCTCAGTTTGTCACTTTCGTGACAGCTTGAACCAAATTTGGTCATTAGGAGAATGTTCTTCACTGAGAGGGTGGTTGGTCAGTAGAACCAGCTCCCAAGGAAAGTGGTCACAGCCCTAAGCCTGTGAGAGTTCAAGGACTGTCTGGATGATGCTTTTAGTCATATGGTTTAATTCTTGGTAGTCCTGTGAGAAACAAGGAGTTGAACTTGGTGATCCTTATGGGACCTTTCCAAGTTGAGATTTTCTACAATTTTGTGATTCTAAATTCTGAGTGAAGTTCATGAACAGAGAGGATCAGTAAAGACAATTCTCCTGTATATCAGTGAGCAGGTATGAAGCCAAGATTGCACATTTTCAGGCCAGCACTGGTGTCAAAGAAGCTGAAAAGCACAGCCTTGGAACAAGAATGAGGAATTAATATTAAACTACCTAATAATAAGTCTTCTACCACTTGTATAAGTGCTGCTGTTAAAATCTGTTTGACTTTAAGAGGACAAAGAAAATGCAGGACGCTCTTATTACACTCCAGGATTGTATCTGAAAGGTGCTGGTTTTCCTATATGGTAGAAATTTCTCAGACCTTTTAAAGTGAATGCAATTATATTGTCTGCTGTACTTGATTAAGCGCTTCAAAATGATTTTTTTTCTATGACAATACACAAGAAGAAAATAACATGTAAAAGCTGTAGAAGATGTTACCTCCAAACCAAATACTCAACTCAAACGTTTGATTTGAAAAAATATCTGATGGCATGACGAAGCAAAATAAATGATTTAAGATTGCCATCAAGTGAAAGGTGATAGATCGAATTGCCCTGCAATGAACAGTAGGTCATTGCTCAGGGATAAGCTATAGTGACTTTGATAAACTGTTAATGGAGCTCTAAGCATATATTTAGGTTAAACTAACTTAAAACTAACTGACTCAGACCAGAAACAATATACAGGACCTGTGAGTGATCTATACGATATAGATCCTTCAGGGTGTTTTTTTGCTGTTTCTCCATGAGCTGCAAAATTCCAGAGGAAATAATAGATTGATAACCAAGATAATCACTTAATAGTAAATGTTTTCATGAAAGAATAATAAATGTGCCCTTTTCCCAAAGATGAAGCTATTTGTATAGAGGCAACCACTGCAGAAGCACCTTACTCCACAGTCGACATTCAGTCTCTGCTCTTATAGCTGAAAGCTAAGGCCTGATGGTGGCATAAGAAAACATTAATCTGAATCCCAACCCTTTCTGTTCTTTTTTCTTATATCTGAAACAAGCTTATACAATTATTTAAAGAAGTGTTGGGTTTGTATGACTCCAAAGGAAACTTTAAATTGCCTCTGTACAAAATAAACATGGTACTTTTTCAGCTTGTGCAATCATACAGCTGTTATAATTTCCAGTAAAAATCTTTCTATGATCAGTTACTGGATAATGTCCTGTGCAGGTTGATCCAAACAGCATTGCTGCCAGAGATGGACGGATCCGTGAAGGAGACCGCATTTTGCAAGTATGTGACAATAGAGTCTTCCTTAAACTCTTTCTTCAGACAAACACACAGTGCTGTCTTTTCTGTGGACTGTTAAAGAGGGAAGGTAGTTCTCTTTGTTACTATGATCGATGAGAAAATCCATGTCTGTCTGTTTTTTTACACAATAGCCAGGAGCTAGAGCGCTCGTACTGAAAAATGGGACTGACAAACTCGCTCTGGCTCATGCCTTTATGTCCTGTGTCTTTTTTTTGCCATATTTATTAGCAAACCTCATTTCCACTATGTTCATCTTATTGTCAAATTCTAAACAGACATCTTGCAGACAGAGGTGTCAGAGACTTGCTGATAATTCACTGATTGCATAAATTTGGGTAAAACTCACTTGTGCTGAGCATAGGTGGTAACAGTTTTCATATTAAAAATGTGCTGTTAGTGAAGAATTATCTTGAACACATGAGAAGTGTGCTTATTAAGCTTTTGTTAATAGTTTCTTTCCTCCACCAATAAAATAATGCTTTTCTGTGTTCTTTTCTGATCTACCATCTTGGCTTTTTTTTCACCTTTTATTTCTATCAATTAACCCATTAAAGACCTACCCCAAAGATAGGTTTGTGTGATGCAACACAGCTGCTCTGGATGAGGATGGCCAGCTGCTGGCTCTGGAGGAGAGTACAGGGAGGGAAGTACTATAATAGCAGTGGGTTTCTGTTTCCAGCTGTCAGTGAATAGTATATTTTTTGCCCTAGTAATAAAGTCACAAAGTAGCTACCAAAAAATTCAGTTGATTGGAAACTCTTTGCTGTACAGTAGCATTTTCGTTCTGTTTCCCAGTTGATTTCCCATGTGTTTTGACCTTTTTTCACTGAAATCCCAGAAATATCTCCTGGTGATGACAGCATGCTTTTCTGTAGGCTGTTCCATCATTGCCCTTCATAATTTAGGCTCATAAAGTTTCATGTTGTTGCCAAGATCAACCTGTCCCTTCACTCCAGTCTTCATTTCTGCAGGAAATGTCTTTGCTTAAACCTGTACCAGTATCTCTTACCCTGATTTGGCTTTTGGAATCTAGCTAACACAACAGGGTCTACAAGCTGACTTACAAAAGTTATCCATTTTTTGGAATGGAAATATCAAATTACATTTTAATGTCAAAGCCCACTCAGGGGCTCCTGGTTTATTCTCCATGTGGTTGGGAATGTGAAAGCGTTCACAGGACAGTGTTCCCTGCAAAGACACAGATGCCACAGTGCGAGAACAGTGAGCCTCTCATCAGGGTTTAGGGTAATGAGACCACATCATGGGGTGCAGCTAGGAGAAGAAAAGTTCACTGCCCTTTGTGTCTTTTTATAATATACCTATTGAAGAAAGCAACAGGATTATAATGGTATTTTTAACTTTAAAAAATCAGGAAAAAACTTGTTTATTGAATGAGTAGAAACAAATTTCATTCCTACTCTATGTGTTTCAAAATAAAAGAGCAGGTCTATTTTCTGCTCCTTTCATTGCTTTGTAAAATTTCTAGGTGAATTGAAGAGTCAACAGCAGATCAGGCAAATGTTCACCAGTTCCTAATGAAATTCATTTCAATTGTGAGTAAAGACTCTGGGGGTAAGAGAAGAGCATAGGTAATTCTACCATCCTTTTGTAGACCGGAGCATTACTTTAATGTCAGTGCTGATATATAGCTATTAGTTTTATCATTAAAGTTAACACCCAGAGAGTTATGTGGGGTTTACTTTCATATCTGAAAACACATTGATCCTCTATCTACTCTTATTGATGAGATAACTCAGGGAAATAGAAGGTGACAGTGCCATTATGGGGGGATTACACTGAGGCTGAGAGAGAGCCAGATCTGTGAGCATGTGGGCATTTTCTGAGGTTGGCAGATAGCACTGGTTAAAGCTATGGGAGCATGCTCTGTTTTCTGTATTCCTCACACAATTACAGCACTTTTCCTCTTGTTTCTGAGACTGAAACTGACCCCTTCTCATTTTCACAAACCTAACACCTCTCCTGTCACCTTCACAATCTCTTTAAGCATCAGAGAAAAGCCTGAGTATTTTAGATTAATGTTACAACATCAAGGGAAAGGTTTTATAAGGACAATCCTAGTGAGAACTGCCTAAATTTCTACTGGTTTTAGCTGTGAACCTCTAGGATTACAAGTACTGTCCATGGGGGTAGGATGCTGTGGGACAGGCTGAAGTCCCACTCATTCCCCATGATGATGGAGATGGTGTAGGGTGGACATCTCCAGTCTTGTGGGGACAGCAGGGCCACTGCCTCCAAGGTTAGCTGATAAGAGTTGCCAGGGCAGCCACCGTGGCTGGAGGTGTTTTCCACAAGCTGGAGATCTGCTCCTGGCCTTCTGTTGCTGCATCTCTGCTTTTCATGCTAGGGCACCTCTTCATTACCAAAGAGTTGTCTGGTCTCCCACAGACCACAGGAATCCCTTCATGTAGGCTTTGGAGGGTCTCAGACATTTCACTCATTGCCACTTAGGTGATCATAGTGCACTGCAGTTTTCTTTCATCTAAATGTGGTTTTGAATCAGGACTTTCAGATCAAGCATACATGCAGAAGTGCAACTTTCTTTTTGCTTTTCAAATGGGAAGTTCCCGCTACTTTGAAACCAAACCCTTAAAAGTTTTTATTTCCCCACATATGCAGATCCTTCTGTATTCCAGTTTTGTTTTCACCAGCTTTCAGATAGACCAAGTTTTTTGGTTTGGTTTGGTTTTTATTAGCACAGTGAGAATAATCCACTTCTTGTGCTTTGAATTGGACAACACAAAATACATACAAAAAATAAGATTTCTTTCTGATTCCCTCAACAAAAGGTTTTGGACAATGCAAAATGTGTTTGTTATCATGTAGTCATGGATGTGGCTGTTTTAATGAGGTGACAGAATAGAAGAAAGCAAACAACAAAAGCACTTTGTCATTGGACAACCACTTTTATTTTGATTATCCCCTGATAAAGGGGATACATACGTTTTGTGTGGTTCTGGATACTAAGCTTTCTGCACAAATATGAAATGATTAAATGGAGAAGCAGTAAGTGGTAGCCTGTAAGCATTGCCTGGTGAGAGATAATACTGTAGCTCTCTAATTGGCTCTCTACCAGCATACAGTGTGACTGATTTCAGCTGTAGCATTACCAGTCTTGCTTCCACCAGCACTATTATCTCAGAATGACACTTCCATTACTCTGAACGGAGAAAGATGAACGTCACCTGTCAGGGGCTGGTTAATTGTGTTGCTAGATGTATGTTACCAGGGCGCAGGTTGGACATTTATGAACATAACTGCTTCCTCTGATGTCCGCCATCCTTCAACGATCGATACAGCTCTTACAGTAAGCGCATAATTGAGTGAAGGCACTTACCACTGAGGGGCTGAAGATGAGCCTGTTGTGCGAGTTTCATTGTCCATACATTCAGCACAAATGAGCTGATATCTGCCCTTTATTGTGTGTTGCTTTGTGGAAATGGAAACTAATGTGTCACTTTCATTTGTTTCCTAGATAAATGGCCAAGATGTCCAGAATCGGGAAGAGGCAGTGGCATTGCTTTCTAGCGAAGAATGCAAGAAAATTGTACTGCTGGTCGCAAGACCGGAGATTCAGGTTAGCCTAAATAGATGCACTGAGCCAGAACCTGGGTTATACCATACATTCACTGTCACTGTAAGTAATGAACTGCTGAGAAATAGGAGTGCCAAAGTTCCTGACAAAAGGAAACAGATAATCACAGGTCTTTGGCCCTGTTTAGCTAACAAAGAAAATAACATGATCCTACTAGGGCTTGTTTTCTCCAAACTAAGGAATCCCTTTCCAGCAAAGTAAGTGGGTATACAAATAAAGCTGTCAGCACTAATATGATATTAGTAAAACATAAAGTAGAACTCAAAACCTATATATTACTTGTTATGTGATTCTTATTTCTTCTGAGGATAATTTTTCCATCCTTACCTGAGTCATTAATATAAACTTACACAAAGCTGTAGTGGGTCATTGGTAATGTCTCTTTTTATTCTGTGCACTTATAAGCAGACATATAAACCATTTATGTGCCAATTATGGGACTTTCACTGCAGTACCATTCAGTAAACCTGGATCTGACTGTTTCCAAATACACCCTGGTCACAAAAACATGCTTGTATCTCAGGAGGTGCATTTTCAAAAGCTCTTAGAAATGTTTCTATAGTTTTAAACATAAAACTATGCCAATGCCAGGTATCTTGTCATGCCAAGAATGTTTTATATCATTGCAGAGGGCAGATGTTAGGTTGATCATCAGACCAAAGGAGAGGTAGGGTAGAAGAAGAGTAATATTTTACTTCCCATTATATTTTGGTTATAGTCCACTGCAAAGCAAAAAGACACCAATCTGCCACCAATTCAGAGTTGGTTATGTTGCCATTTATTTCTAATGCTATTGATCTGATAGTCTCAGTCTTGCTAGCTGCATAGTCTGTATCAGTTAAATACAGTAAGTGTAATACAATGCCACTTGGAATCTCTACTTGAATCCAGTAGTTATAAGAACAATCACAATTGCAGCGTTTCTTTCCTTTATGTTTTCAGGAACTCAAACAATTCCCATAAAACTGGTGACAAGAAAAAAAGCCCTGCCTCAGTTTATGTTGCAAAACTGTAGCCTTCACCAGAAGTTGCAGAAGTTTTGAAAGAGTCATTTCAATATTAAGAATATTGTTATTCACTGGGCTTTTTTTTTCTGTAGGAAACAGAAATCCACCTACTTATAAAATACATGCCATGGGAAGGTTCATTCTCTGTATTTGTTCAGACTAGTAAAAATGCAAAAGTTACATCAGGATGAGAGAAGGAATTACTTAGCTGCACCAATATAGTTTCCCATATAGATGCTCATTTGAAGTTACGAAAAGTGTGCTTCAGTTTGGCCTTGGGGCTTTGGTGTTGGGGTTTCTTTTTTAATTTATGTGTTTTAAGAATGTGTTTATACAAAACTGAAGATAGAGCTATAGTATGTCAGAAATCAGGCTGACTGTAGACTGATTTATGATAGTTGCGTTGTTTTGACTCTGGTAAAAGCCGGATTAAGCAGGCTTTTACTTCTAGAAAATGGTAATTTACAATCTTGAAGGGTGACTGCTGAGCACATTGATTCAGTAACAGGGAAGCAAACCTTATCTGACCATTTCTTTGCACAGTGAATACCAATGAATAATTAAATTTTGAAACAGAGCAGCCAAGGAGTGCAAAGTCTATTTATGTACGTAGTGCACATGTATACCAAGCCATTTTATTCCAAAAGCTGTATGTAAGCATTCACATTATTTAGGTACCGGGCCTGCCCCAATCAAAGCAACAAATTTGCCCAGGTGAGATTTGTGTTTTATACTCCAGATTTGTTAATCTCTGCAATTTCCTCAAATTTTTTCTTGGGGAAAAAAGGCAAACAAGTAGACAAAACTATTGGCCAGTACCAGATGTTTCAGAGAATGGCTTGGAACATAAGGGGACAAACATAAAATTGTATGTCCTCAAAAAAAAAAGCCTCCTTCTAATCCTGAACTATTAAAGTCTGGCTTTGCCAACGGAAATGGTGGAAGTTTTATGTTCTTTATAAGGAGAAAAAGTTCACTCGCAATAGCAAAAACACATCAGAGGTTTTGAAGGAAACAATGATTTCCTGCCGGTATTCTATTAGAAGTACCATGCAGCATCAGTCACTCCTTGCGTAGCTGTGAACTAGTACTTGTTGGTTTGATGTAACTTTTCTGACTGGTGTCGCTGGCCAGAGCTCTCCTGGCTTTGAGGCAGTGGTGCTTCTGCTGTTGGTGTTGGCCCATGTTTCATTGCTCTTGCTGTCCTGGGACATTAATAGTTGATACTCTTGTAATTGTCTAATGCTGAGATTTTTACCTTTTAGCATTCTTTTGTTACCTCCTTCTTCTGGTTCCTTCACCAGCAACAAAATAAATGTTTCCTTCTGCTACAGTCTCATCATTATAGCCAGGAGCACCACTGACCCATATTTTCCTTTTTGGCAGTGTGCTATCTGGCAAGGGATTGCAGATACAAAAGAATGTGTGCCACTTGCACACGTGCACAATGAACAAAATGGGAAGAATAAGAATTTCGGCTAGGGGTGCCTGTTTTCATCAGTTTAGAAAGATATAAAGGGTGCAAAGTGGGTGCAGGAAAAGGATATAATCACTTGAGAGAAAACATAGCATCCCCTTCCTGACCTTTTGCAACACTGTCTTCACCAAATGTTAAAGTATTATTCTGCACTTGGGGAAAAAAACAAATGGATAAGCCTTGCTTCTAGGCACACCACAAGAACAAAAATAACTTCCTTTCAAGTCTCCACATCTTTCTGTCACCCTCCTCTGTTTGTTTACCTGATCAATGGAAAAACGGTGACAGAAACGCAGCATAAGGTTTCTATTGAGGTGGCAGCAGCAGGGCACAGCACTGAGGCAGAGGTTGTTAGAGGAAAGAGCCCGGTTGCCTCCTGGCCCTATTAGTAATGTTGCCACTCTTTCAGTGCAGGGGCTCTCGGCTCTAATGAACATGACAGCTTCAGGATTATGTGCTGCGCCTTTCATACCTTTTGAAAGGAAATAATGTGTGTGCCATGCAGTCTCCTTCATTATGAGAGAAAATCAGTCATACTGTTTCAAGAAAGGATAAAAGGCATGAGAGACCCATTTTTTTATCCTTTTTCTTCTTCCCTTTTTGAGATGTGAACTCCTACTGCCTGGCTTTCTGAAGAGAATCATTAGGATAAAAAGAACTAGTCAAGCATTGCCATTTGGGTTTGCTCTGTTTTAGCATGTGTCCATGCTAACATAATGTAACATACTAATGTATTCTTTGCAGCTGGAGGAAGGGTGGCTGGATGATGAAAGGAATGAATTCTTAGAGGAGTTAAACTTGGAAATGTTGGAAGAACAGCATAATGAAGCAATGCACTACACAGCCAATGAGGTGGAACAGGTAGGACTGCTACTAAATGTATCATTTGAGATTTTGCCAGGTATACTTTTTTATTAATAAATAATTAAATGGTACACTGTAAAATGTAGTCAAAGGCTTTGATAGAATTCTGTCTCTAAAATGCTGAGAACTTTATGCTGTAGGTGAGGAAAAGGAGAACAAGATTCTTAGGCCCAGTATGACGAGTTAGGAAACAATTCAGGAAGCTGTGATAAGTGCAGATTTCTCATTTTCTCTGAACTTTCTGAATAATATTGCTTTCCTTCCCTAATTCTGAAGTGTTTGGGTTTTATGTTGTTGTATTTTATGTCAAGATGGGTTTTTTTTAATTAACTGCATCAATGTAGCAGGTACAGCTCTGAGCTGGGATAGGCACCCGTCTTTTTGTACGCATGCAAGGTATGAGCCAGCCCTTGCACCAGAAGGCTTGCAAAACAAGACAGAAGAGGTGTTTCAGATAAACAACAGGTGTTTTGGTAATACAAGTATATCTTTCTTGTACTGACAGAGCACAGCTCTGCGTTTGTTCTGTTAATGGAGACAAATAAGCATATTGTTAGCACAGTCTCAGCTTGCTGCTGTCCTGACTTTTACCTGCCCATATGTGCTGTAAAGCAGTGTGACAGTGGCAAAGATGCATGTGCACCCCTAGTCATACAGCTTCATCAAGGGATGGGTGTTCTTAGGTGTACTTTACTGTGGAAGGCAGAAGTGACCATATCCACTCCTGGGTCATATGACCTGTCCACATGCATACCTGTGCCAAAGAAATAAAATCCAACCTCATCTCCCACCTTCTGCAGATATGCAGATGGGGAAGAACTGTTTTTCCACCCAATCACTTTGTGACTTAGAATCTGTTCCCCATCCTGAATTGCTCAAAAGTAGAGCCTGAGGTGTTTTTGTTTGAAGTTAATTGAGGGAGGAAGGCTGTGAGAACCTTCTTCCTCTGGAAACTGGGGAGCTTCAAATTGAAGGAAGCTTCACCACCTAGTCTACACTAGGGGCCTGAATGTGCATCCAGCCTGTTTCCTCCTCACATCCCCTCCAGCCTTGACACTAGACTAGATGATAGCTCATATTAAAGCTATTCATTGTACATCAATTAAATATTCATTGGGACAGACACAGAATAATTAAATCAATTACCTGTAGGATTGTAGATCTGCATAGTAGATGTAAGATTTCAAATCCTTGATCTTATAAGCATTTAGTCATTTAGACAAAGCAGAGTAACTCCATGGTCAGGGGTGAAGGGAGCCTTGCAACAGGATTTATAGTGGCCTTTTAGATATAACCCTCTTTTCCAGGCAGGGAGCCAAGCCTCAGTTTCCCAGGTTAAATGTGCTAACTACTACACTGTTAGCTACTTTGAACTGACATTTGGAATCTTGTTTATTTTTCTAACCACAGATTTTTGTCTAGGATAGCAGGAGATTTCCTGTCAGAAAGAACACTTGTTCTTTGCAAAGCAATTTCCTTTGCACAGTGACATTTTCACAGAAACCCCCAATTCTGGAATGAATCCTTGAGCAGGTCTACCTACAAACCCTTGCTAGCACCTTATGTGGCATGTTGGGCCTTCTGAAATCAATTCACAGTTGTGACCTTCCACTTCCAAGTTCTTGTCAAGCTTTGGCTTTTTCACTGAAATTGGGTTGCAGATAGTGTTAGTTATTGAACAGTGGTGTTCTGTGAAGTGGTTTCACTGAACCCATTGAGATTGTTTATTTCCCATTGGGATGTAATGCCAAGGATAAATCCTTCCACTTGCCTTGAGATTTTATACTGCTGTAGAAGAGAGCTACACTGGAAAAAATTACAGTCACTTGTGCTTTTTTGTTGTCTGACATTGGGCTACTTGAAGTAATTCTAGGGTAGTCAGACATTTCTTTGCCCTTCCAATGGATAATCCAATCAACCAAATGCAGCTTGGTGTGTAATGGGGCATCAGTAATTTGTGACAGCTGCTGTTTCTCTGGACACTATGTAAGTGACTCAGCAAGTCGGAAAACTGGTTCTTTACTCCTTGTTAAGCTGGGAAACCTAGCAGTTTCCTGAGGTGAATCACATAATCCATGGGAGCAATGAAACAGCTGTTGTTGCCACTGCCAGTGGCCAAGCCGGGTACCTTCAAGCTCTGTGACTGACCGTGGAAATTTTGTTCCAATGCCAGCCTTGATTTTTGTGAACCTAACTGGTTTCATAATCATGAATCTTGCAAACTGCAGGAAAGAATACATGCCATAGCAGAATAGCCTGTCAAATACAAGTCTGTTCTGCAGAATGCCATTTTAATATTGACATTTGACGTTTCGTGTGAGCTATCACAGAAAAATTTGGTAGAATTTATAATAGAATAATCAAGTAGATAGCCGTCTCTTTTCTGAATGTTTCTAAGGCACTCTATAGATTTCAATCAAGAATTGTACCTTTTCTGTATAGAATAGTCCAACAAACCTTGAGGAAATATGTAATTTCCCAGTTTTTTATAACTCACTGTATTCCTTCCCCTTTGCAACATCGTGGTTCATTGTGCAGGAGAGAGAACTTTCAGAATACCATATATTTTGCCATGCAGAAATTCTTATCAGTGTCATGGAATATATCAAAATCTATTAAGAAGAGAAAGAATTGGGTAAAAAGAATCATTCTAGTTCATTAAAAGCTGAAATACAGTGACAATATCTGGGATAAATTCTTTTTTAACAAATACTAAAAGAACTGCATTGTTTGCAGAAGAACATTTTCCCTTCTAGTACATCACTGAAATCAATCCAAATCTTCCCTCATAGCTGGAGTACCTCTTGGTTAGCCTGACACTGAAGAGGACACTCAGTGCGCTCAATCTCGCTCTCACTGCCAGAGACTGACTGGAGACCCCAGCAGCTACATTTGTTAAAACATTCAACTGAATCTTATCACCTTCAAACTTTAGTAGCAGTCTGAGTTTTGAATCCCACTATACATCATAAGTTGTACAATGAGAAAAGAATAGTGAATTCCTGTAAGATTAGCCATTTTATAGGCATGAATGCTTGCTGGAGCTGAAATGCAGCATCTTCTGAGGTTCATTTATTGCTTCATTGTACGCACCGCCAGGTTTGCCTTCTCATTATCTGAGTTCTCACTGCAAAGATGAGGCCTAAGGAGCCCTTTGGTATTTCAAACAGAAGTAATTGTATGAGAGATTGACAGCGTATGTTAGAAAACAAACACTTTGTTTGGAATAGATTACAGATAACACTGACAAAAGCAAGGCACTGACAACTGGATCCTAGCTCTTGTTTTTCAGAAGGGACTTAACCTAGAGTTAGGCTTGCTACCTTTCAAAATAAAATTAAAATAATCTCATGTTGTAAAAGACTGCTCAGCCTGTGCATGGTTAGGAGCTCTGTCAAGCGTGACAAGTGCAGGATAGGAATGCCAGGGGCTACCTTACTTGAGTCAAAGGAAAAAATATATCGAAAAAATACACAGTAGAATAAATATCTGTATTGCTTTACATTTTTATAATTGAACTAGCTGCAAGTATCCACATACTGGGAAAAGATTTATCATGCTATGCTTGTCTGCTTTAGGTTGAGAAGAATCTGATTGTACAGACACTTGTTTCTTCCTGACAGGGAGGGGAACCCAAAGTGACTACCTGACATTCAGTGCCTGAACTTACCCATCTGATTTCTCCTAGACTGGAAAGATGGGGTTGCTTTGTTTACATCTTTGTGTATATGTTAATTACAGATAGTGTGAGTTGAGGAAATGACAAAATATTATATTCATTTAGTCTAAATCAAGTGGAAGTTGAAGGAGCAAAGTTTTAATTGTTGCTAAAAGTGGTGTGGAAATCTAATTCCGAAAGTGTTGACTGTGTGGACCCAAACTGTAAAGTCTGTTGCCAACACCTATGCAAATAGGTACTTTAAGAGACTTTTTCAGGAATGTTCATATGTATACTTTGGTGCGGCACCATGCTGGAGACATCAGAGGGATGACCACGGAGCTCAGCTTCTGTGAGCTGTTCACCTGTTCGTGTTACAAATAAGCCACCTTCTTTAGAGGGTTGAGATAGGTTTAGTCATACAGATGCAAATTGTGCTATGTAACTCACTCTTAGGGTCACAGAGTGGACCCTGGCCTTCCTACTTTGTTGATGTGAATGGAGACCTGCATTTGGGACAGGCTGTTCTGCAGCACAGCCCTCCCAGTGTCTGGTGGAGCTGTTCTCCCTCCTGTCAGTAGTTAAATATTTTGCAGCGTAGTGAGAAATAGGGGTGGCACAGTGCAGTGCCCAAGGTGCAATGTACGTGACCCAGACTGTAGTCACTTCTGAGTCACTTCTCTGCTGAAAGGTTTGAGTGCAGAGAAAGTCAATACAAGCTGGAACAGCTCCAAAGTGGGTGAGAGAAGGGACCAGAACTCACCTGCAGGAAGGAAATTCGAATCATATGAAATTAAACCTAAATCTCCAGCATTCCTTGTGAATACCCTGGCCACTTGGCTACTTGGGGTACTTTTATTTCTGATTATTCTTGGTTTTCATGAAGAATTCTTTAGCTGTTGGGTTTTTTTCTCTGTAAAATATGACATTTTAGAATTCTTAAAAACCCATAGACATAGGAAAACATTGCATTACCACCAGTTGTCCAGCTACTCCTGAAAATGGATCTGCATTTTTTCAGTCTCTTTGGAAAAATATAACAAAAGCCTTAATAAAAATATCTTCCAATATACTTTATGCACCTTTACAGCAATGCATAAACCAAGGAGAGAATGAACAGATAACTGGTAATTTTAGAAAAATTCTACAGTATCTAATTATTTAGTTATTGCTACTGCTGTTCATGTTGCTTCTTCCTGTGAAGCAGGGCTTTTGGCTTTTAAGCGGATAAGTAGAAAGATCTGAGAGGATCTCAGATGGGAAAGGTACGTATCGCTGAATTTTAAATCTTGAAATCTTGAATTACACTGAATATATTCTGTCCCATGAGGTTTAAATTGAAGGGGAGAAATTCTCACCATTTGGGGAGAATGAAAAATAGTAATTGGCTGATAGTAATTACCCATGGCTGATAATTAATTAATTAATGGTTGATAAGTAATTACCATTGGCTGATAGTAATTACCCATGTGGCTGCCCAAGCTATGGGAGAATTATACTCTCACTGTGCATTTTGTTATAAACTACATGTTGCATATACAAAAGGTTCTGTGCCTGGCAAAATCTTGGAGCGAATTGTCCTGGAAGGCATGCTGAGGCGCATGAAAAACAACAAGGTGCTTGGTGACAGCCAGCATGGCTTCACTAGGGGGAAATCCTGCCTGACAAATCTGGTAGCCTTCTATGATGGGGCTACAGAACTGATGGACAGAGGTAGAACAGTCGATGTCATCTATCTGGGCTTGTACAAAGCGTTTGACACTGTCTCACATGACATCCTTGTCTCTAAGTTGAAGAGTCTACAATTTGATAGGTGGACCGCTCGGTGGATAAAGAACTGGCCGGATGGCCACACGCAAAGAGTTGTGCTCAATGGCTCAATGTCCAGCTGGAGACCAGTAACGAGTGATGTCCCTCAGAGATCAGTGTTGGGACCAATCTTTTTCAACATCTTTGTCAGTGACATAGACAGTGGGATTGAGTGTACCCTCAGCAAGTTTGCTGATGGCACCAGGCTGTGTGGCTCAGTTGATACATTGGAGGGAAGGAATGCCACCCAGAGGGACCTTGACACGCTTGTGAGGTGGGCTGATGCCAACCTGAT
>JASSUY010028015.1:0-41864 GCA_032466535.1 Forpus xanthops | reverse complement strand
ATCCTGGGCTGCATCAAAAGGAGCGTGACCAGCAGATCGAGGGAGGTGATCCTGCCCCTCTACTCTGCTCTCCTGAGACCTCAACTTGGAGCACTGTGTGCAGTTCTGGTGTCCCAACATTAAAAAGGTCATGGAACTGTTGGAACATGTCCAGAGGAGGGCCACGAGGATTATCAGGGGGCTGGAGCACCTCCTGTATGAAGATAGAATGAGAAAATTGGGGCTGTTCAACCTGGAGAAGAGAAGGCTGCGTGGAGACCTCATAGCAGCCTTCCAATATCTGAAGTGGGCCTATAAGGATGTTGGGGGGGGACTCTTCAAGAGGGACTGTACTGTGAGGACAAGGAGTAATGGGTTCAAACTTAAACAGGGGAAGTTTAGATTGGACCTGAGGAAGAAATTCTTTGGTGTAAGGGTGGTGAGGCACTGGAATGGGTTGCCCAGGGAAGTTGTGAATGCTCCATCACTGGCAGTGTTCAGGGCCAGGTTGGACATAGCCTTGGGTGACATGGTTTAGTGTGAGGTGTCCCTGCCCATGGCAGGGGTGCTGGAACTTGATTATCTTCAGGTCCTTTCCAACCCTCGCTCTTCTATGTTTCTGTTGAGGCAAATTAAAAAAGAAGAAAGAAAGTATGTTTCATGTTGTCACAAATCTATAACAAAAAAAGGCTTGTCTATTGTGAGAACTATTTTTCTTTTCACTTGAAGGAAAATAAAAGTAAAGATCCTTTCCAACTGGAACAAGTCTTGCTTAAGAGTGTTGATTTCAGCTCTGGGATAAAGAGCAAAAGGCAGGGAAGAAGGATGGCATAAGTGTGTTACAATGGCCACATGACTTCTGGGGCAGAAGTTAATGTCCCAGTCATCCTTCTCCCAGTACTGATATCCAGCTGAAACTACTAGGAGGTTATTTTTCCTATGAAGCCAGCAAGATGACCTTGTGTCACTTGAAAACCATATTGCGAGCTGATTTAGGAGCGTTGCTCACCATGTGAAAGGTTACAATCTATGGGATCCCTGCATCTTCTTCTCCAATGTAAGTATCCTTAAATGAAATATGGTATTTTTAGTATGGTCTTGACAATCAAATAACCCTACTGCATCAGATTTTTTTTTTTTTTCAAAAGAAATTTAATTCTATCTGAAAAAGAAATTGTAATACTATCTGAATTGAATGAGTGGATTTGGAGGTGAAATAATTTGTGCTTAGTGCATTGCCCTGTAAGAAGGCTGCAGAAATCTCAGAAGAGATGAGACAGCAACTTCAGTGTTAACACTTTCTGAGCTAGTAGAGATTGAATTATTCATTAATATCATGATGCCTCACTTTTCCCTTTTTTTTATTTAACTGATGTTCATTTTTAACCCCCGTTTCTTAGTACAAATTATGGAACAGCACCCTTGGTGCATGACATGGGTTCAGTGCTAAAATATTTCCTGACTCAATGCTGGAATTACTCCAGGATTTGTTGGGTTCTTAACCTTAAAGCTGCTAATGAAAACCAATATGTGCTAAGTGCTCTATTAATATCCATTTTATGGACCTACTGTTTTTTTTCCGAACATTAAATGCTTTTGAGGAGCCTGGATAAAATGAATGGGATGAGGAGCAGTATTTGGCCAAAGCAGAACAGAGGAGCTGTCATAAACCTGGTGGTGTTACTCTCTGAAAGAGTCTGGTTGGCTAATGCCTATTGGGCAAGAAAGGATATTATAGGGAGATCATGAGCAGGGTTTTTTTTCTTTAAATGCCTTTGCCGTGAAGTACTTTTCATTGTTTAAAGAAGCACATTCCCCTTGGATAGCTATTGCTCCATTTGGGAAGTGAAGCACTTTGCTTCACTTTTTAGATACAGGTAACTGCACCATGTATAGATTTTGCCCAGGTTTTCAGATGTCATAAATCTTGCCCTAATGTCAACTCCTACATAGACAACTGGCTGGCTTTAGGTGACACCTCTGAGTCAAGGCATAACCTCCCTTCCTTCCTTTTTTCCTTCCTTTCTTTCCCTCTTTTTTCCTTTACTTCTTTCCTTCTCTTTCTTCCCTTTCTTCCTTCTCTCTCTCTTTTCCTTTATTTTAGAAGCAAGACTTTTCTGAACTTGAAAAGTAATAAATATTGGAAGGGGGGTTTCACTAAAAGAAGCTCTTGGTTTTTTTTTTCCCACAGATCAGCTTGTCAGTGCAAATTGAAACCCTTGTTTGTAACTGTAGGTTTCCATCTCTAATCAGTTTTGGGTGATTTGGTTCATTTGGTACATTTCCTATGCCACTTGAAGCTCATTCTGCTGAAGTGCTGCAAATGTCCTTGGTGATGTTTTTGTATGGAATGCATTTTTAGGCTTTGGAGTAAAGGAAGACCTTTTAAAATAAATGTTCCCTTGTTTGTGAGACACTGTAACATCCAGATGCCTATCAACCCAAACACTTTTATAATGCAGATACTTGCTACAAACAGTAAATTGTGTTAATCTGTGGACATACATACAAAGGAACATTTAACTTTCCATTGATTTTTAAGGACCTCTATTGCTGAAACCTCAACTTGAGAAGGCATTGTTTCTACTCTTTTATATATTTTCAACAATTTATTTCCTAATTTTTCTGCTCTTAGACTGATACAAAAGCAGGTTAGGAAAATATTTTGGTGTAAAAACAAAACCATGAGCTACTAATACTGCAATAATGTCTTATGAAAGTCATATATGAGATCTCATAGCTTTAATTCCTTGTCTTACTTCACTTGGAAACATCTGCACTGCAATAAGCATTGGACATACTGTGGTATTTGTTCTTCCAATGCAAATAAAAATGTTTAGCTTATTGCTAAGCACTGCAGGAATGAATCAATCTGACATCTGGCTCCAGTGACAAAATGAACTAGAGAACAGAGAACTGTTAAGTATGAAGTGAATATAGGAAACTCATCTTGACAGTGGATGTGAAGCCAAAAGAAGAAAATTAAAATTGCGTAATGAAAGATGAAAGGGTTGAAGTCACTGTTTTGACTACTGGACCTTGCAGGAAAGATATTTGAAGAAAGAATGAAATAGAAAGTTAAGCATGTGAATATCACATAAAATTTACCACAAATCAAAATATTTCTTTTAAAGGCAACCCTTTTGTTTTTATAGGTTATTGAGATTGCTCACTGGCAATCTCTGCAATGCATTAATATTTTTGATGGCATGCAAAGTGTATTCTTAATGGTGTATAGACACTATATCATGAACAGGTTGAACAGTCTAAATACTCATCTCAGCAAAGATGCTGTCAAACTCCTAACGATATAAAAAAAAATTAAATACAACGAGGATGTTCTGTTTTGTCACCTTCTTTTTCTCCCCAAGTTTGGGATCTGGCTGCAAGGTCAGGGTAAAGAAATGCAACTGAAAGACTGTGGTTTGGTTCAGGTGCAGGGAATTCAAATGAAAGCTCCTCAAACTCGACAGTTTAATTTACTTCTCTTAAGCTCTTTAATACCAAATTTATCAGTTCTCTCTGTTAGGCATTAACTTGTTAAATGAGTCTTAATTATACATAAGCAGATGGAGATTTGAATTAAAATTACCTTACACTCGAGTGGCTTTAGTTCATTATAACATATCTTCCTTTTAATCATTTAGGCAGTCTCATCATCTTTCATATAGAAAGTTATTAAAGTATTCCAATTTCCATATTTCTTCAGATACATCCACTATTAAATGGCACGTAATACACATTAGTTGGTGACTTATACTGTGCAACAGTTAGTGAATTATTCATGTCAGTAACAATTTTTATACTTTTATGTCATTTGTATCATTTTATTTTAAAGGGTTTATATTTACAGAATGTCTCATATTTTACCTTATCTCAATTTTCGGTGCAAGGTTGAAAGCCTCACTATTTTTGCTGGTGTGAAAAGGGATAATGTCCACTCCGGTTTTTGCAATCCCATTAAGAGAGGAAAGGAAATCGGTCTAAGTGGGGCCCACTCCCAAACAAGTGGACATTCACTGGGAGCTTTGGAAAAGTTTTTTGGAAAAGATAATATTTTTAAAGGAAATTACAGTTATTCTCCTTATAATTTATCTTGCTTTAGCACTATTACCATCTCTGGATTTTCCAAAACTAAGAAGTTCTCCTCAGAATTTGCCTAGCCTCCAAAAGTGAAAGAAGGTTTTGTCTAAAGGGAGAAAATTATTGAAAGCTTTTGCAGGCATCAGTGGGCATCACCTCACTTACCTGTAATGACCTCAAAACTGGAATTCCTGTTAAATTAGTCGTCTAGGTTAAGAGTTTAAGTCAAGTCAGCTCCGGGAGTAGAGGAGACATCTCCAAAAGACTAGATGATTTCCCACTTTAGGAAGGTTGTTCTCACTTGTTCAGGTAATTCATACTCTGCCGCTTTTACATAGCTTTAGCAGAGTGAAAAATGCCTGTCTTACAAGTATGTTAATGCATTTCAAGAAAGGGATACACAACAGGTAACTGGGTAGGAAAAACTCTTTCCCTTTTTTTTCAAGGCTCCTAAATGCGTATGCTGAGAGAGTCATGTGTCTCTTTTAGACAAAAAACAACACCAAGCAATTTAATCAACTGCTGGTATGCACCTCCTGAGTAAAATCAAGAAAGAATTGGATAAAATGTGGCATTTTAGTTCCAGTAAGCAATTTACAGCCATTCACAAAGGAAAGACCAGTGGGACTTCTCAAAGGCAAAAGCATCCAATATTCCCTGCTAAAGGTGGCAGACTATTCTCAGCATCCCTTTAGCTAATATATTAACCAGGTATTTTTAGTGTCAAATAATGGGTCTATAATACAGAAATAACTGTATTAGCTGGATGATGGAGCTTAGCCAAATGGCTGAGGCTGCACTAGAAAATAATGCAGCCATAACTAAAGAAAGAGACAGGTCTATGAGAGGCTTTTGCAGAGGACGGATACTGCCATTTGCATGACAGTGTTTAGAAGGAAAGAGGACTCATGGCATCCTAGAAGCCTTAGCAAAGACACTTGGGCCACACAGCTATTTCAATTCTCACCTGTGGTGGTGCCTCCTTCCCCCATCCTCTACAATTTAAGAACTTCCCGTCAGGCTTCTGTGTAATGAGTCAGGCAGTGGAGCATCCCTTGACTGTACCAGGAACATTTACACAGCTAAGGAGGGAGGCACTGTTTGCACCAAGGATTCCTGTTGTCTGGCTAAGATTGTAAGAGAGAATAGGGAAAATCAGTCATTCCCTGAGAGTCTCAGAACATTCCTTCCCTTGATCGTAGCCCAAGTGGAGTGGTACCATTGTCAGTGAAGTTTTGAAAAATCTCTAGTGATTACCTACCCATGTTGCAGCTGGGATGGAAATCTACTGATGACTAAAGCAAATCATCTTAAGACCCATAAATAGTGGTCCTAAATAAGACCATTTTGAGCTTCTCCTCTGGAAGCCTTGATGCACTCTAGGATGTGGATTTATCATGGCTAATCTCAATGAATTCCTGTTCTGCTTCCTTAAGAAAGAGAGAAAGCTGCTGCTCAACTTGCAGGAGATTTATGAGAAAAAGCACCAAAAGAAAGCCCTGATGAATTGTGGGATCTTGTCTAAGGGCAATTTGTGAATTCAGTGTGAGGAGTATCCTGCCCTTGTCATTATAAACTGCAAAACTTAGTTTGACTATACAGCTTACTTGAATTTTCTGTTTTCCTTCACGTTCTTGCAAGAACTCTAAGGATTAGTAGTATAAATGTGATCAGAAAAGCTCATGTGAGTTGTGAAATTAAATGTTCCTCCACTGAGATCTAAATGCTCTGAATAATAAGCCAAAAGTGACCTGAGTCCTTATTTAAAGAATCATCTGTTGAGAGCCTATCATTCTCCTCTTAAGGCCTTTCAGAAAATTCTGTGAAATAAAGGAACTGCAAAATTGCAAAAGGGCTGGGTTACCTCTCCAAAAGAGAGTGTGTGTGTCTGTGTTTGTGTGTATGTGAACACACGTGTGTGTATGGGGTAGGGTTGTAATCAGGTGCAAGGTCCTGTGTAGGGTCCTGGATTGGAACTCAACAGAGCAGTGTAATCAGCATCCAGACAGGGAGAGCTCAATTAGATTTGCAACTCTAATATATTGATAAGAGCCAGATAATTTCCTTAGGCAGTCTTTACCCTTGTGCTCAGTTTAACCTCGCCATTCAAGACCTGGCCAATGTAGCAGAGTGCACCCACCACAAGCCTGAAATGATGCACATGTGAGAAGAGTGGCTGACACACCTGGTTGTGTTGCCATTCAGAGGGACCTGGACAGGCTGGGGGAATGGGCCAGCAGACATCTCCTGAAGGTCATGAAATGCCAAGCCGTGTCCCAGGGAAGGAATACCCCATGCATCAGAATAAACTTGGGGCCAAGTGGCTGGAAAAGAGCCTTGCTGAAAAGCACCTGTGTTTCCTGGTGGTCACCAAGATGAACATGAGCCAGCAACAAGCTCTGACTATGTTAGCAGAGAGTGTTGTGTCCAGTTCTGGGCTCTCCCATGCAAGACAGACATGGACATACTGGACTGGGTCTAGTGAAGGAGCACAAATATGATTACAGGACTGGAGCACTTCTCATAAGAGGAGAGGCTGAGACCGCTGTGACAATTCAGCCTGGGAAAAGAAGGGTCAGGGAGTTCCAATCAATGTGTATAAGTACTCGATGAGGGGAGTAAAGAAGGGGGTGACAGAATCCTCTCACTGGGGCTCAGCAACAAAATAACAGTGGTCAAATTTGAAATACATGAAAATTTGTTCAAAAAAGAGAAAACAAGGCTGCTTATGTTATGAGTGGCCAGATACTGGCACAGGTTGTCCAGGGAGGTTTGGGTTCTCCAATCTTGGAAATATTCCAAACATGACTGAATACATCCTTGCTCTAGCTGACCCTGCTTTGAGCAGGGTGTTGGATGGGGCCATCTCCAGAGATGCCTTCCAGCCTCAGCGATTCTGTGATCAATGATGAATTGCAAGCACAAAGCCTGTGAGTGCAGGGGAAGCCAATGAGAGCTGATCAGTCCTGTGGGCTCTGTAAGTCATCAAGTGCTTTGGCTCCTGACTGCAGCTCACGGACACAATGCTCTTGGCACATTTTATGTATGAGATCAAGCCCATTCCTTTCAAATAATGAAATCAATTCATATCCTAAAGGATATCAGCAACACCAGTCCAGAGCATGTGACCTCCATCGACAAGTAAAGCCCATCTTCTACACGTCCACATCTGCACAAAGGTGGTTAGATTAAGTGCCCAAAACCACCTTCCTGGGGTTTCTGGAGCAAAACAATGTATTTTCAATTGCTGGGTTGGTTTTATTTTTCCCCTGCAGGTAGCCTGCAACCAGTATGTGAATATGTTAACTTCTAATTGTATCATATTAGCAATTTGACATTGCATCTTACTAGTGCTTGTTTTTCCAGGATATAGTGTAGAAATATAATCATATTAACACTCAGAAAGCAAACACAGAGGTGATATAAATTGTTAATGCAATCTTCTTTTAAGCAGCTTGTTTGAACAGTGCATTGGTGTGTGAGAAAATGCCAGCCTTTCAGTCTTTCCAGATAGTGCAGTGCTTGCAGTCCTCTGCAGAATGAACATATACATTCTGTTTAAGGTAACAGATGTTCATTTGCTGTCTGTTCCCACAGGCACCCAATCTTTTCCCTGCATTCTGGTACCATTTGTCTGAGACCCACCTGTGAGCCAGCGCAGCAGTTTCTTAGACATAAGGTTGCCTCACTGACATGTCATGTATAAACATGGTGGGGTTTGTTGATATATAAACCTGTAAACCTTTCTTGTTTTTTCCTTCCTATGAGTGGGACCATTGATTTTTCTGACTGGCATCACCAGACTGAAAATAGTACCCTCCATTCAGAAGTGCTGCAAAGGTGTTTAGATTCTTCAGACTCTGAAGATCGGCCTTTAAACCAACTAATTAAGTTTTCTGCTTGATGCCATTGAAAACCTCAGTCAGATATAATTAAAACTGAGCAGCAGATGACAGCGGTGGCATTTGTCAGAATCATCCAGTGGTTCAAATACCAGTTCTGACAGAAATGTCAGACTGATAACACTCCCATCTTCCCCATGCTTGCCAGGGAAAGCAGGAAGAACTTTTATTATAATTGTCTGACTGATAACATTTATGAATCCCAGAACACCAAATGCAATACACACAAAATTTCATTATCCTGTAAGGGGTGCTCATTTCCCATGATGTAAACCCTGCAGTTCTCCAAGCCTCCTTATAGTTCCTGCGCCTTCTGGAACACCCTTTTAAAAATTCAAAGAGGAAAAAAGCCCTGATCCTAAAGTATGGATAATTCCAGGCTTGCAGACAGCTAAGCTGGAGGAGATTACTAAAACAGTTAATAAGCTGAAACCAAATCAACATATTCCTCATCTAGAAAGGGCAAAGCCAAAACACAGCTATGTAAGACATCCTTGAGCTGTACAGAAAGGTGAGAAGACAGACTCCTTTCTGTATAGAGTTTAAATTGAACTGTTATTGCTAAGGATCACAGAACAGCAGAGTAAACAACACAGACAGCCGAGAACAAATGAATAGGGAAAAATTACTTTTGGAAACATTTTGAGATTACATTTGCTGAAGCTTCATGTGCAGCTTTTGCCTATTTTGTCTCATCAGTTTTGCCAGCACATTTATCATATGCTCTTTCTGCCATTCTGTCTTTCTTGCTCGAGAGGTTGGGCATTTTCTTTTTTTTTTTTATGTGTGTTTTTTTCTTTTTTGTTTGTCCTGGGTTCAGCAGTAGCAGTTATTTTTCTCCTTAGTAGCTGGTGCAGGGCTGTGTTTTTGACACTCAGCCTGGGAACAGCACTGATAACACTGATGGTTTTATTTGCTGCTCAGTATTGTTTACTGTGACCAAGGACTTTCTGAGCCTCATGCTCTGTCAGGGAGGAGGGGAAGCCGGGAGGAAGCATAGACAGGGCACTTGGCCCAAATTGACCAAAAAAGCATTCCATACCACAGCATAACATGCCTACTGTATAAACTAGGGGCAGTTACCCAGAACGGTTAGATCACTGCTTGGTTAGGCTGGGTATCGGTTGGCAGGTGGTGAGTGGTTTTATTCTCTTCCATTGTTACTTCCCTTATCATTATTATTATTGGTGGTAGCAGAAGTGCTTTGTGTTATACCTTTAATTACTGGACTGTCCTTATCTCAACCTGTGGGATTCTTTGCATTCTCCTCCCCGTCCCTCTGGGAGCCAGGGAGAGGAATAAGGAGGTAGTGAGGGAGCAGCTGCATGGTACTGAGTTACTGGCAGGATTTAAACTATGCCATTGTTTTAACTAAATGGATCACAAAAAGGAGAACATGCTGGAAAGGGAATCAGTGGCACTTTGAAGCAGCAGGAGCAGTGCCAATCTTGTCTCAAAGTCCCTCGACTCTACTCTTGCCTGTAGCTATTGCGTGTTGTCTTCATGTTGGCCAGAAAGCAGCACTCATCACAGCAAACCCATGGGGTGGGAATGTGCCAGTTGTGACTTTTAGGCAGTTAGGGAAAGATGCATGCAGTGGGAAGTTTGGTGTCTCAGCATCAGGCTGCTGAGCTGGGGGAGTGGGCGAGTAGGGTACAACACTATTGCTTATGATACAACTGGACAGAGTCAGGCCCTTACAGCTTTGAGCTGGCTGCAGTGGAAGAACAGCTTCAAAGCAGACTTGCATAGTGTGAATGCCTGAGTAGTCTACTTACTAAGGATTTGGACTTCCTACAACTGAGCTGAAAAGATATGACAAACCATTAGAAATAATTTTGGCTGCTGCTCTTGAGCACTTACTATATCATGGTCACAAAAGAAACCACCATCTCTAATATACTTTTATAAATGCTGTGTTTGTGGAGATGAACATGATCATTTACTCTTCTACTTCGCTTGTCTTATCAGGAAAGTTTTGTCTTCTGGCCATAATCAGACCTGAGGCTGAGGTTTGCCCTACCTATCCTGGGAGATTATCCTGCTGGGAATGTGCAAATATTTCTATTATATTGCTTTTTAATTTGGCTGGTGACCAGGTTCTGATCTCATCTAAATGAAGCGTACTTGTATTCTGTTATTACCTTAGCTCTGCAGTAGTTTTGCAGATGATGGTCTGTGATTTGCTCAGAATCAGCAAGTCTCTTGCTGTCAATCTCAGCAGACTACATCACACTGTATCGTGCACTGAATGCAAGGGCATCATCTTCTGTCTGAGCTCTTTTCTTTGTAGTAAGTAGTCAAAGAACATTTACACTTCCTTTTGACCTTTATTAGATAAGTAGGCACCTTAATCAGGATGTTTTGAAATGAGAGCAAAGTCCAGAAGGATTCTATTCTGGAATGTAAAGGTCTCAGGGATCACCCTTAGTATTTGTGGCAGAACTGCATTGAAATTAACATATTACAGCAGATTGTGTCAGGCTGGATTGCAAACTTTTCTGAAGGAGGGTGAGCAGAAAGGTCACATTCCTCATCAGCTCATACATCAGGCTTCATGAGGGTATCCAGAGAGGTTAAATTCTTCTTCCAGGAAATAAAATCAGAGTTCCCATTTTCAAATCCCACCTGTGTCTCTGACTTCCCATTTACTTCTGAGCAAGGCAGCTAGCTTCATTACATAGGCATATTATTTTGGCTCCAGAAAGGATCATTGTTTAAATTATAAGATGACATTCGCAAAGGTCCTTTTGTGGTGACTGAAGTTAATACAGAGCTTTTTTCATCTTGCTCACCTACACAAAAGTGCATATTGTGCCCTTTGTATTCTGTCAACCAGAGGACCTGCTGAATGATCTTCTGCCCCAAAAATTGATTTAACACCTTTTGCTATTATGCAAATAAAACAGGAAAAATAGTTTCCTGATTTCTTTTGATGGGCTGAAGCTGGCAGCTCAGGACTGCTTACTCAGGTCACAGCACATAATGGGAAATGCCTACACATTGGTGTCTGGCAAGCTGAACAATAGCAGAGCAACAGAGCACTGCAGCAGCTGTCCCTATTCAGAGTCAGGATAATGGCATTGCAGCTCAAGTGGAAGGATGAGCTTGCCCTGGCTTCATGCTTCAGCGTGCTATCAAAGTGACAGGCTATTTTCCATTGGTGGTAAAAAGTCTTTTTATTTTGTTAATCCTCTCATCAAGGAACAAAACTGCAGGTTTCTCTCTTGTTAACTACAGCTGCAAAATCTCCCAGTGGCTTTGTCTGGGCCCACACTGCCTTTGAGCAAGCCCAGTAAATACATGAGCCCTGCTTTCCTTTGCCTGCCTTCACCTCTTTGTGCCTGGGCCAGTGAGCAGGGTCAGAAAGCTGAAAATGTCAGGCCCCTGTTTTGGAGGTGCAGCCTACTCTTGCAGAAAGAGAGGAGGTCAGCTTGACTCATGAAGGGGACACGCATGAACATCTGCCATGCTTCATGGCACGGTAAACAATGCAAGGTTATCATTAAAAAGCCCATGAGTTCTTTTCAGAAGATGTCTTCTCCTCGGGACATTTCCCACAGAACTGCAGCTCAATCCTAGATAAAATACTGCATTCTAATATTTTGTTTCCTTTTCACTTCATTTTGTTTCTCTCGCTTTTTAATTCTTTCTATATTTATTTTTTTTTTGCACAAAATCATGCTGTCTTTCAATTAACATAGTAATGACCTATTGTCACCTGTTACCATGCTAATCCTGAGCTGGTGTGAAATTACTTTATAATAAACACTATGCAGTTCTGACTTTCAATTAATTTTTCACATGCTGTGCTAAATCAGATTAACTGTACCCCACCCTTTTGACCACAGACATAATTCCTTCCTCATAATGAAATTGAGGATTAATTTATATGAAGCATACCTATACACATTTGCAAATAAATGTAAAGATAGACTTTGTACCATATTTGCATTGCTCACTGTGTCAGGTTGAACACGGACTTTCTGAGATCATTAATAATTGTGTTCATTGGGGTGGTGAAGGATATTGTGGGGATTTTATTATTATTTTCACTAAATGTCTACAACTAGGAATGGGCAAAGAAATGGACTACCAAGAGATTGGTACATAAGGAATTTCCATAGGGAATTACGTACAATGCTGTATAGCATTATAATGAACCAAAAATAAAGTAAACACTGCAAAATTAACCCTATTGCTATTAATTTACTAAATTGACTGTCATCCTTCCTGGATGTACATATTTACAGCCTCACCAAATACAATCAATGCAGCTATTTGGGCTTTTAAATAGTCATTAGCATTATGAAGGTGGTCAATAGCTTGAGCAAAGGTTTTCAAGCGCTATATATAAGTATGGGGAAACTGCACAAGGCAAGTTTTTTAAAACAACTTCATCTTCAGCACAGAAAAAACTTCTGTCATTTTGTAACCAAAAAAGTAACACAAATATGGAGCTGACCCTTGCTGTTTCTCCATGCACTCTTTTTTCTGTATATAGCTGAATTTTGAAAGCCAAAGGTGCAGAATCATTGCAGATATGAACTTCTTCCTTGGAAAAGCAAGAAAGTTGAAAATGGGGTATTTCTACAAGCTCATGGATGCTTATATCTGTCTGTGCTAGTTGTTCCTTTGATTTAATTGAGCCTGCTTACCTGGTCCAAAATCTGAAGGTTTTTTACCCCGTTACTTGAAGAAATTCAACTGTGTAAAAATCCTATGAGTTAACTGTCTGGCCAAACCATCTTCCAACCAATTGGGTTTGGGTTTTGTTTGTTTTTCTTGGCTTGTTGTACTAAGCTAGGCAGTTCAGAGCTAAGCTGGAGCACACCTCAAGCAGGGGACCAGTCTGTACAGACCTGTTGGCTCTTCATGTCCAACCTGATGAGCCAAGTCTATGCCAATGCTTCATATTTACCTCCCACCCACAAGCCTTCATTTCTGTAGCAGCCTGTGGATCACCTTTTGGCAATGCAGGACAAAGTCAGATGCACCCTATGCATTAGCAAGGGTGAATTTACTAACCAGTGATGTACTTGTGAGAAAGCAAGTGATTGATTTCAGGTGGACAAGACAGTATCAGAGAGCCTTCCTAAGAAAGGTCCCAACCTTATCTATCACAGGAGCAGATGGGTTTTATAGATTGCTCAAACTGTGTTTGAAAGAGATAGCCACTGGGAAAGAAAGCACAGCCTTGCCATTTACCTTATGCAGCCAGACTCAACAGCTGTGAATTCTGAGCAGAAGAAACTTTGGCCGCTAGACTGTTACCTAAGAAATGTATATTCTTTGGAACAGGAACTGATTCAAATGTGAGCAATGCTTTTCCAGCACATTTTAGATTTACAAGAATGGGACTAGCTGAGATCGAAGACACTTTTCATTTGTCTTTACTATTGCTTTTTTGAAATAATGGCATTGCTGTACACAAGAAAGGAGTTATCGCATATTCAGTGTTTATTGGTTTAACGATGAAATTTCAGTACGCTCTTTTTTATTGCTTCTCATACTATTTATGAAGTCCAAGTATACAATAATAAAATAGAAAGCAATAGGCCTTCATGAAAGGATAAGAAAGAAAAAAAATGACCCACAGGATGCGAGAGATGGGTATCCTTGTTACCATGGTGCAGGTTGTATCAATAAAGCAAATATACTGGAATTAGCATAGGGAGAAATTCATTCCAGGAACAACAAAGTGAGCTAAACCTGGTTAGATCAGGTCAAACACACACAATCTCCACAAGGGGATTAAGGTGGTTGGAAGAGACATCAAATTATATTTTCTTTTTCCTTAGGACTTTCTATTGTACATCTGTAATGAAAAGTCTTATCTCTGCCTTTTATTATGTAGCTTTTTAACTGGATGTATGATCTGACTTGGACTGATTCCAGCTTTGTTATTGAAAATCTGCTTTCAAATGCAGAAACAAAACCACCAAAGTAATAGTTGTTACTTGTATACAATCACAGTTCTAAATGAATGAGCCATTAACAGCTTCTTTCATTTTATTATTTCAAAACATTTTACTAAATATCCATAACAAACTTCACCACTACCACCACTTCCACACAACTGCAACTAGCATATCACTGCATATATAAACCGACTACAAGCCTTAGCCACATTACTATAAGCTATCATACACACATATTTCTTTCAACCATCTTCTTTGCTTTGAAGGGAGCATAGAGAGGAAGCATCACAAAAAGTGTTCCTGCTGTTATTGCCTGGAAAGGAGAAACGTCTTCAGATATTCAGTTATGGTATTCCAGTCAGGAAAGTTCACTCCAGTTTCTCCATCAGATGTTAAAGAATTGACAGCTCCTGTTTACTCATGTACTGCAATGCAACTAACATGTCCAAAAAGGAAATTGAGATATAACAGTAGTCCTTTCGCCATGTAAAACAGGTCACCAGCTCTCTTCTCTCACCGTATTGCCCTTCTGCTTCAGTAGAAATAGGACATTAATGAAGGTGTGACAGGAAAGTCAAAGTAACAGACCGCCTTTCAGATTGAAGGGTTTGGTGAGTGCTGATGATCTTCCTTTCTACATGTCTACTTTCTACATCTTTGATCATGCGGTATGGCGTGATGGAAAGTGGTGATCTGGACACTGCACTGTTCAACACGAGGTGGAAGCAATGATGAGCACCAAGATCTGAGTTCCACCATGCAATATTCATCTACCATAAGGGCAGGGGAAATACCTAACAAATACAGGGCCCTTTTCGTCAACTAGGGAATGTCATCAAGTCACCTTCTCCACCAGAGTCCGCTGCATATTTATATTTGCTGTGGTTCCCGCACCTGCCTGGCTCTGGGTTCTGCTCTGTCTCTTTTAGAAACAAGCTCCATGCAGTGGTGTGAGGGCACCTAACAGGGGACTCATCTTCTAGCCATGCATCACCAAGAGAAGGTAAAAAAGTTCAGCTGCTGTGAACAAAAGGGAAAAGAAAAGGTACAGGGGACAAACCCTGAGGCTGAGTATGAGAGGTTAAAAATACAAGGGACATCAGCAATTTAGCTAGAGTGTTGGGGGAAAAACAGAGAAAGAATTCTACTTTCAAAGAGGATGAGGGTCATGAGCTTTGCTGAAGACAAATGAAGACAAGTCTCTGAATTTCAAATGTCATACAGCGCTGCTCTGGGCAATAGGGTAATGTGAAGCATCACTAAAGCTCACACAGAAATGTCCAAAGTAATCTAAAAATAACTTTTAAATAGCAGGAGAATAGGAAGCATCTTCTGGAATAGTTCTTAACTGCAGTTCATAAAATCCATGAAAAAGGAGAAAGATACCATTGAACAGTCTCCTGGTGGGTGTTGTATTGTTGGAACAAATCAAATTTTCACTGGGAATATTCAAGTGAAGAAAGAACTTGCTGAACTCAGGCTCCTTTCCCAGATATACACAGTTAAGTACGTTTGTCATTAATGAACACCAATGAATATAAAAACATCCTCCCAAACCAGGAGTTGCTGTCAGATGATGCGCCTCAACAACTGGAGAATAAGTTCATTATAAGCTGTAGAAAATGAATGTGTTTTCTCCTCTGCAGCTGAACACCCAGGACAGACATAAATCAACTGGCAATTTTTGTGCTCAGGATGTTTGAATATAAATGCAGCTATTCCACTGACACCATCGATGAAGAAGAGCGCAAGGGAACAGGCATCTTAAATGAGTTCAAGAAGTAGGTCATTAACAAGAAAGTTACGATGATAGAATTGGTTTCTGCAGCAACAGATGGAAGCACAGGTATAGCTGGATCCAAAGCTTCATTGCTCATAAACATCAGCAAGCACTCTGTGGAAACATGAATGACTTTGAACATTATGGGAGCAGTAGTAAAAAAAAAAACAACCAACTCTGTTAACTCCATTTGAATCAGAGGCTTTTGTGTTTCAAAGGCTGCTCGATTAAGCTGCTGGAGCTTGCAATGATCTAATTTAGCACACTGAGATGAACGAGATGTAGGAGAAAAGGTTTGGTTTTCCTGTGGCTTTTCCTATGTTTAAGATCAGAAGACTTCAAATCAGGAAATGAAAACTCCCTTATGAGCCTTGGGAAAAGATGAGTTTACTTTTCATTTCTCATTTCTGAGTGACTTAGCTACAAGGCAAATGAACATGGAAGTTGCCAGAAAATGGGAGAATATTACTGAGATGCTTCTTGCAGTGATTTCCTTCAAAACTGGCTGAATAAATAACTTAGAAAGAAAGTATACCAGCGTTTCATGGCCATGTGAGGAATCTTGGAAGACCATGAAGGCAAAAGCAAATGGAAATGTCAAGAGGAATCATGACTGTTTCACACATACTAGTAGGACAGCCCTGTCCCTAGCTCCCCTTGAGGTTAACTGTGATGTGGATGGCTTTGCAGGAGCAGAAAGGATGGGGAAGCAGAAAGCAAGCAAGAGCCTCACTCAGTTCTACAGACAAGGGCTCGTGCTTTGTAATGCCAGAGCTGCACTGTTTTGTGGCAGAGCTCAGGTGGCAGCAGATGACTTCAGGCTGCAAGTCTGTCTCAGATGTCTAACTAAGGTCTACATGACAGTATCAGTGTTTCAGGGGGCAGGATTTGCAGAAAGGCTGCCTGCTCAGCATTTTCCAGTGATGTACTGAGTGCCACCCAGTGTCACAGCCACTATGAACTGTGTAAACTATCCAACACATCCTATTCAATGAAGAGAGAGATTTTGTGCCTGGCCTACCCCCGGGGCTTCAGAGATCTGTGCCTTGGGTTTTATACTCTGCACATTTCAGCCCTGTGATACCTAAGACATTCCTCAGGTGAGCCTCACCTTGAGGCAAGCAGCTTCATTTCTGTAGGAGACACACTAGTGACAACTTTCCAAGGCCCAGGAGTGCTCCAGAGATACCACTACGCTGTGTTTTCCCAATTCTCCTGATCTCAGCTGAGGTTTTTGAGTAATTGCAATAATGAATTGCATGTCCAAGAGCAGAGGAATCTTTGTCAGGACCATGTCATAAAGAGGATGCTGCACTTGCCCTTCAAAGGCTGAAGAAGTCTAGGTGATCAACTCAGGTGGCTCATAGTGCAGTGTTACCACCTGACGTATTGGCAGGTTTTGAGCTTCTGCCTCATGAAAAGTTAAGTTAAAATGCTCTGATTTAGGTTCAACAGGGAGGACAAGGTGGAAGTTTAGGAAATGTGGAGCAGGTGTCGTTATGGGGTGGAGAATAGACCTCTATAACTCAGTAGAGTCTTGTGTTTTGCTTTCCTGGAGAGGCCAAAAAGGCTCTGGGAGGTCAGTTTGCCTGAGGTGTAGCTTTGCTACAAACAAATCTCCTGGCCTTTACACCAGGATAATCTGCTGCCGATAGAGGCTCAGCAGCAAGCCCTTCCTCCTCCAGCAGTACCTTCTGCATTGATTTCCTGCCTCCTGCTTCACTCTTCTGCACTTAGAGTTACCTTTCAACAGGAATATTTTCCCCTGAGAAAACCGTTAGGAGAATAACTCAGCATTTTTTAGCCAAGTTGAAGTTACCCATTTTGTATTGCTGTCTTTCTCCTGTAAATACCCTCTCAACTGCTCTGCTTTTCATTTTCTTGATTCCAGGAGATGGTGAATTCTCAAAATACATGTGCTTTGTGCAGAAGTAATATTTGAAACAGTTTGCATGATACATCTAAAATGATGATGTGCAATTTAAAAGAATTTTTCCTGTCTACCTTTGCTGCTTTGATATGCTGTATCGCATGCACTGGTCCACTGTTTCCTGGGAGAAAAACTGTATTTGTCCACTTCTGGAACACACAAGTAAAGAAAAAAGTTGGATCAGTTCTTCTCTGAATGCTGTTGAAAACCAAAAAGCCACATAATTACTGTAACAAAAAATAATCTAACAAGCTAAGTAACCATTTTTAATTTGATGGAAGCATTTACATCTGCTAATGTGCCATTTAATGTGCTGTGTAACACAATTCTGAATTCCTAATTGAAACAAACCTTACTTGCGCTATATCAAACGTCTCATTGGTTGCATTTCAAACATCTCCCTGAGTCTTTAATTATATTCCTGTGCCAGGGGAAAATAAAAGAAAAAAAAAAAATTAGGAAGAAAGAAGAAAAAAGAGGAAAATAAATTAGCACTAATTCCTGTTAAGTTGTCTAAAGTGAAATAACCCTGACTGTAGGCATGATCTGAAACTCACAGAACTTAAAAAGAAAAACTCCTGCTGAGTTCAGTGGGCATTGGTTCAGATCTTGTGTAAACAGTGTTGCAACCATACCTGCATTCCACAAGCATTGTAAAAACAGGTGGAATGAGTCCAGAACATTTTGGAATGCAATTGGCCTGAGGACAATATTATAAATGCTGTAAACATCTGATATTCCCTTCATAGATGTCTCTGGCCTTGTGACAAATGAACTCAGCCTTAGAGCAAGCAGGGAGAAGAAATATAGACAGCATGCTTACAAAATATATTAAGGCTGTTTATATGAAAAACTCAAGTAAGGGAGCTGCTAGTAGCTGTGAGCAAGATGATTAGATACTGTCAGTTTTAGCAGGATTTTTTTCTTAGGGTTTTTCTAGCATACAGCCTTCTCAGTGGAATGGTTCTCAAGCACTAAGGTTTTCAAAAAGCTTACGCTGAACGCAGTGTGATGCGTTTTGACTTTGAAACAGATTGTATTAGTTTATATAGATTTGCCTTAGCAAAATCTATACAAGCTAATGCTGTATTTAATGGTGCACTGAGATATTTCATGTCAGTAAAGAGTAGGAATCCTTTGTCTATTCCTAGGTGGTGTATTGCTACTGCTAACACCTTACAAATCTCCTTCATACTGGACATCAGAATAGATTCTTAAGATGGTATGAATATTATCAAAATACAGTTCCATTTTCCTATATTATGAAGCATCCAAACAGGTAGACAAAGCTTATGAAGACATTTATTTCTAAAAAAAAGAGACACCCATGCCCAAGTCAACCTTGATTTCATGCAGTATGTTCCCTTGTGGGAATTCTAACCTGAAATGCAGAATTTGTTTCCTTGTGGGCAGTTTTACTGAAATAGAGATTTCACTCAATGTGACCTACAATACGCAAGCCCTCCTCTTCCTTTGACCTTCAGTGGCAGGAAGTCTGTCATCTGTAGAAGCTGTAGCTCATACTTATCTCAGAAAACGATGATTTTAAATCAGCTATTTGCCAAAATGATGCTCCTCTTTTTGAAGAGAGAAGAACAGCTTATATACTGAAAACAAATGCATTTTGGCAGCATAAATATGGAACATTTTGCCAGTGGATTTGGTATATTTTTGGGTAGAATGTATTACGGTCTTCTGCTAAAGAATGAGTCTCACTGTCTGTAAACAGAAATCATTCCAAGGAAGGGATGAAAATTAATGGTGGTTAAATTCTGAGAGGGAAGCTGTAACCTTCACAAAGGCTTTCTTTCCAGCTGTGTTCAAAGGCATTGTAATGACTTCGGAGAACTGCACTGACTCATTTTAGATGATGACTACATAACTATTCATTTATCCTTAATGAGTTTATTCCACCAGGTATAGGACAAATCCTAAACAAATAATGCCACTGAATCATACACATCAATAAATTTGAGCACTAAACTGATTCTGGGTAACAAAGGTAATGATAAAGACAGAGGAAGAAAAGCTGTCTCCAATTAATGAAAACGTCCTTTGTATTTTCTAATAGCCCAAACATTAATTTGAAAATGGCTTTCTCTGCAATAATTTACAGACAAGCACTTCATAATGGGGAAACAATTCAAATTTATGTGCACTCAAACGGTGATGATCTGATTAACTTATTAAATTCTTGTTGATTCTACAGTCCAGATGAAGTGCACCATTCTTCATGGGTTTCATACCTTGCAGTTTTAAGTTCTCACATTTTCAGACTTCAGGCTTCAGTTGCTACTGAAGGTCTTTTCTCTGGGATGCCCTTTGGTGCAGAGTGGACAGAACCAAGATACCAGGGATTGATTTCATTTGTCTCTTTCCATTAATTCCAAAGATACGTTCTCTTCCACCTTGGAGGAGCAGTTGATTAAATTTAGCACTAGAATTCACATAGTCCTCAGCTGCTGTGGAGTATAATTGAAACAGTGTGAAAGATTAGAGAGACACAATTCAAGTTAAAGCTGATTCAGTCAGGGGATAGCCATGGTGGATTTAAGTTCAAGAAGCTTAGCTTGAACCCTGTCAAGCTTACTGTCCTTCAAAGGAAGCGAGTTAGCTTTTGAAGCAAGAGATAAAAGTTATCCATAGGAAAAGACAAAAGAACACAGTCAAATCAGTCTGCCAAACATAGTGTCCAGTGTCTTTAAACCATGGGCAGTAATACCAATTAATGTGTAATGTAATTGTCGGCTGGAGCTACCCCAGCTTTAATCACCATCCCTTTGTATTTTTTGTGAACCCTAGCTAATTCCATGGACAGTAAAAAATTGTTCAGCCTCTCAGATGCTTTGTAGAAAAGACTGCTGAGATACCACACACTCACATAAATTACTGTAAATATAAATGTGGCTATCTATCTCCAGCATCCCTCTCACAATAAAAGAGAGGCTCCCTGTGGTTATGCAGTGTGTCACATTCAGTAGTGCAACCCAGTGTAACTGATATTGAGTAAACATGAACCCTAAACCAACTAGTCCCTCATTTAGTGCTCTGCTTCATGGCTAACTTTACCACTTACTCCCTGTCCTGTTTTGATTTCAAGCTGCTCTAGCCTTTCAGGCTGTTATCAGTAGAGCCCACCCTTGTTCAGTCAGGAGATGGGCTTGAAGCTTTTTATAGGCTTGAAGCCTATGTATTTTCAGGGGTGACTCAGGTGTCATGGCACTTCCCTGCATACTCCCCTGGAGTTGTAATTCCTGGCTAGCACTGTGTTTAAAGAAAGAGATGTTTAGAAACATACAAATATTTTAGCTTGCCATAGTCAAAACTTCTTACTCCAGAACAACCCAAAGTCTTGTCCAGTATTTGCAAATTCTGGATAAACCTGAGTTTAACAAAATGGAACATAAATCTGTCTCTTTCATTGAACACTTATCTTGCTTTTTTTTCAGTGCAACTTTCCAGCTTTTTCTATTTCTAATCATTCTTACAGCAATTGACCCAGAGGCTCTAGGACTTCTCTCCATCTCACCCCCCCAGAAAAAGCCTTCTCATTCTGGAGACCAGGATCTGAAGTCTGGATGAGTCCTTCCTTAAAATCCAGTTGAAACCTTGCTTAGATAGAAAGTTTGAGTCTTTATCTGAGTACAGTTTAAATACTTAGAAGCATCAGTTTGACAGAAGCACCTGCAGAAATTCAGCTTAATTTACAAAAGGAGAGGCATTAGCTGCATTCACCTGGGATCATCTGCTCAAGGACACAGAGAGGAGCTTAGGCGTTTGTTTGAATTAAATTTATAAAGTCAGCATATATATGTTCAATATCTTCTAGGATTAAGCCAGGACCAGTTAAGGACATTTTTTATTTCACTCAGAAATAAAACATCTTTAACTGTTTGTGGCTTAATCCCAGATGGCAGACAAATATATATAATGTGATGAGCACACCTCTCTAAATCTCTCCTCACCATTAAAGTTCTTCCCATCATAGAATCACAGAATCATCCTCAGACCTACTTAACTATGGCTTGGTTTTCATTCCAGTGTTTACTGACACAAAGAAAGGCAGACACTTCTCTTCATTGGCTGCATGCATACACGCTCCTCTGGTTTCCCCTGCACTGCTAGGAACTTGCCCAAAGGTAGTTCAGGAAAATCTTATCCCAGTCAGCATACTACATTCGCACTTTCCACATGTAGAACTTCAAAAACCGCCAACTACTTGGGATGAAAAGTCTTAATTTGGTCAAATGAGTCTACTTCTTGGCTCAAATCTTTTAATACAGGTTGCAGCTCAAAGCACATTTTTACGAGCACATTACAGTGTTAAAAAAGATCCTGTGGCTGCTGGAAAATACAGTAGCTATGACAGAAGTGCTGTCACAATCTTAACTAAAGCAGTATAAATGCATAAATAGGACAAGGTGAAGGCCTTCAGGGCATTCCCCTAAAATAGTAACAGGTCTCTAACTAGATATTTAAAGTGGATTTTCCTCTGTTGGGAAATTGTATAGCCAAAACTAGTTGCCATTCCAGTCATGCTCTAAAAGGGCACTATTCCCTCACCTTCTGATTGAAATTATCACACATTAAAAAAGCCTATTTTCTTTTTTGCAATCCAGGTTGCAAGCATAAATCTCTGCTTTCCCAGAAAACTTTCCATAAAAACCTCTTTTTCGCTTCTTTCCTCAGCAGTCCCTGAGGACTTTCATTTCTGATGGTTAGTGCAGGGCACATGCCATGCATTCACCAAATGCAACACAGCAGCAAGGGGCCATTTGTGAGCCTGGGACAGCTGGCAGTGGTCGATAAAGCCATATAACACTTTTGCATGGCTAAATGCAGGCCACCAACCTTGCCCTAGTGACTGTAGCAGGTAATTATTAAAAGAATTGCTGTAAATATGATTTAAAACCCTGGACAATGCTACAGGCCCCTAACTATCTTTAAAACACTCCACTATCCCATTAATTTTAGTGCCCTGATCAGATTTTGATTAGGTAGATTGCTAAGCCTCCATTATCTGGTAGTATGAGGTCTGAGGAACTGCCTCTCTCACAATGGAAGGTGTCACCTGCACAAAGCCTGGGCATCATTGGAAGATAGGGTTGCATCTGCAGGCTATAAATTTACTGCTGCAGTGGCCTGAAGCTCTTATTTAGTACTTCAGGAGCCATATGTCAATGTGTATCAAAACAGCAATTTGTCAACGACCGTCTGAGGCAAAGGATAAAAAATGAGATAAAAAGAAAATGGGATAATTTTCTAAACAAAAATGAGGATTGGGTCCCTATCAAGTTGCTGATGAGTAGCTTCAGAACCACTGTTTATAAAGCAGCGTTTGCAAAAATCAGTCCTGGCCACCCTGTTGGTAAGGGGAGAGAGAAGGACTGATGGACCTGGGTGCAGCACAGAGACAGCTCAGCTCCTGCAGCTTGAGCTGGCCCTTGATTTGGCCTTGTGCCATGTCATTGAGAGGTAATTAGTTCGGGGTCATTTAAAATGCACTCATTTGATCAAATGCAGCACATACCTCATCAAAATAAGGGGGGATTTACATCAGCCTTGCCATTTGTATTGAGGTTGACTCCAGCTCTAATGGAAGCTATATATTTATAGCCGCCCCCAGAAAGGTTTGCTCTGTCATGTACTGCCTGATAAACAATAGAATGAGATTTTGATACCACATGAAATGGAGAAAGAGGGAAAAGAGATGAGGAATGTCACTTGATGGACACTGATAGGTATTTATTCACCATGACCTAATTCACTGCTCGTTTCTGGGGCCCAGGGCAATGAATAACATATTAAGCGATATTAATGTGAAATATGGTTTCTGCTCCAACAGCAATCTTAGGAAATCAACAGCCATTATATGTAAAAAACATATAGAACCTTTCCCTTTTTCCCAGAACTCTTTTCTCAGTTGCAGACTGTAGCAATATGGTTAGTTACATTAATGCTGGTATTATAACCAGCCCCAAAGCCCAGGGCTTTTCTAGTTACCCTGCCAAGCAACTATTCCTCTAATCCCATTTCCTTCTGTTCCTGAGTACCTTTCAGATCGTTTTAATGTATGAATGAAGTAGGAGTGCAGCTCCCATTTCTATGTCTATCAGCACTTTCAAAGACATTAGCCAAAGCTGTTTATACCCTCTCCCTGTAGCAAAGCAGAAGCTTGGAAAAATCTCTTTATTTTCTAAAATCCAGGAGTACATGTTCATAGGTGCATTTGATGTAATATTTTATATCAACATGATCATTTCTTTCCTGAGAAAAGAAGTAAGCAGATGAGACCAGGAAGCACTAGTAAGAAGAAGCAAAAATATACCCATGAAATATGATACAAAATTGCAGTAATAGTATTTATGTTCTTTTATGTACATTCCCATAAAGTAAAAATCAGGACAAAACTGAGATTATACTCCAGTCTCTCTTTAGAGGAAGAAGAAATGCAAATATTCTATACATTAAAATTCATTTCTGGGCACTCTTCGAAACGCAAGCATCATACGTAGGATTTTTTTATTATACAACTGACTTTTATTTTGTAGATGGAACTAAAAAACATCTGTATTAAAATAAGGTAAAATGTGTGCATTAACAGAGGGAAACCTCCCAGTCTGTACAAACAAACAAACAAACAAATCCTAACAGTTTAATGCCTGTTAAAATGAAGGTCATGTTCACTGCAGTTTTGCTAAGATGTGTACCCGAGCTGTAAAAAGGTTATAAAATATCAGCATTTTTAATAAAATCTCATTATGTTTCTTAATTTCTGTGTATTTTTAACCAGGTTTTGTTAATCTGACAGGCCAAGTTAAACCTGATTGTATTCTGCATCACCCCTTCTAGAGAGTGGTGAGCAGTATTCAGCAGGCTTCATTTAAAGACTATCTGAATTCATCTCACCTAATTGTAAGGTTCTCAGGATAGGAGCCTGCTTACCCAAAAGTCCCTGTATACTTAGTGGAGAGAGATGAGCCTCTCCCAAGGGTGAATCATGTCCTCTCCATTTACTGCATGGTCTGTGCTGGTAACCTGATCCCTTATGACACAGCTGGGCAACATCCCACTGGCAGCTGAGGGGAGACATGGATGAATGACTGTACTCTTCCCCCAGGCCCTGGCTTTCCCTGGAGGATATTTTGAATGCACGGGAAGGAAGAGAGCTACACCACTCTCCAAGATAGTTTGTGTGAATTTCAGGGTGCACCACAAAACTCATCTGTTCTGCCATGTGGATCCAGACTGAAGATGAGGTGATGGGATGCAGTTTGTTAAAATCAAAGTAAGGGTACATAAGACGTGTTATAGCTCTAGATCTATGCCTGACCCATCTACATGCCCTTACAGCAGCTCCATTTGCAAAACGTGTTCCTGCTCATCATCATGAAGTACTCAGTACACAGGACTACAAGCACATTGCATTGACACCCACACAGGAGATTGGTCCAATCACTTTCAGGCAAAATGCAGTGGTGGCAGCATTTGTCTTTTTCACAGTGGCTTAGTGAGTGGAAAGACAAACTTGAATATCATCCTAGGTATAAAAACACTGGTTATGGTCATGACAGTGTTCCAACCCAGGTTATAAAACTGTGCTCAAAACTTTGGAATACAAAAAGAAGTAACTGAAGTCCTTGGTAGCACATAAAAATGAGAAAAAATGAAAAAGATTTACTTTTGAGGTTTGAAAAAGTAACCATGCTAAAAGTAAATCAGTTTAGAATCATAAGTTTTACAGAGACAGAAAATAAAAAGAATGCTTTCAGATAATTAAACACTATAATTTCAGATTAATTTTACTTCACAAAGAGAAAGGTTACACACTTCCAGAGCTTTAGAATACTTCTGTCAATATGTTGCAATTGATTGGAATTGTTTCTCTTCAGGATTATATGCCTCTTCTCTATATGATAATACCCTTTTGGTTCACAAATCAAAATTACCTATCAGCCAAAGTTATTAATTTCTTATAAAGACAAAGATCTTTTATGCATTCTGATGCTCAGACACTGGCCTTCATCAACTTTATATTATAAGTTACAGAAGATGTCTATTTAAAGTCTAAAATTTACCCAATTTATGTATTGCATAATCCATTTTAGAGTCACACAAAACCCTGAAATTAAAAAATTAAAAATTCCTTCCTTTCTCAGGGAAAGTATCTTCATTCTAAAACTACAAGAGGTCTCTCTTTAGCTAGAAGCTAAAGGGCAGAAGTAAGATAGCTGTCCCTAGATAACTCTGAAAATCTTGAACTTCATGTTCAGATTTGGAATCAGCTGAAATCCACATGCCACCATAGCCTCAGAAACTGGCATTCATCCTTCTTACTCCTATGGTCACAAAGAGAGCAAGACCTCATCTGTACTGGATCCTGATACAAATTCTCCTGACAGGCATTATGGGTTTGGGGGGTTGAGTTAAACAGCAAAGTGATAGTAATGTCATAAAGAGAAGTATGCAAAAGATAGTAAAGATAGCAAAGTATTGTGGTATGGAGTGATGCAGTACAGGAGAAGATGTGGAAATAGCTTTCATTTTTTATATCTTCCCAGTATAATATATTTTTCTTATATGTTATTTTCTACCTTTTGACAATAACTGAATATGCATCATCTGGCTATAGGAGTGCATAAACTGGTTGGAATTACCAGATCCCTTTCAGTTTCTGTGTGGGACATGACCAAAAGTGTCCATTAGTGATCCTTCTCCAGGTGAGATTCAGAAACCCTCACAATAACAAAGTCTGTCTTTCCTCCAAAGACTGTATGAGAACTGGAGTGCTTTCTGCCATACTGTGTCAAGTGCAACAGAAATTACTGTGCCACCACTGAGGTTGGACTTAATAGCCTCATATACTAGTTTACCAGCCAACTGAATAGGCATTTGTATGTGTAATATCATGGTCTGACCGTACTCACACTCGGAGTTGCTCAGATTTCTAGCTCAGATTTAGGAGCTGCTTTCATAACATAGGACTGTATTTTAAATAAGTAATCTTGAAGTGGAGAGGGTCTTTGCTGTGCAATTGTTTTCATCTCACCATACAGCGGTATCCTTGCAGAATGAGCTTCTCACAGTTAGATGTCTGGCTTCCAAATCAATGAAAGGTAGCTTTGAAAATAGCTTCAAAATGCTAAAGCAGCAAAAGGCATAACTTCATTAGTCAGGTTTCTCAGAGTAAGAATTTCAAAACACTTAAATATCAGTAGCTTTTCCTTCCTTCCAGTATTTTAGCTAAAAGTCTGTGTACATATATGTGCACATGTAACATGCATAGTGTAGATTCTTAATTACATTGTATTTAAAATTATAATCATTACATGCCAGTTTTCAATGCAAATACAAGACTCTTACAGTCACACAGAAAGCAACCACCTCTACCTTTGCCTGAGAATAGGGCTACCTTTGTTGTCCTGCACTTCATTGTGCCCCATTTCTTTGGTGCTTTTTAGCATAATACAAACCTGTAGATGTTCCTGTGCTTGCCAACTGATGGTCAGGCATGAGAGCTGATTTAAGCAGTTAGCAAACTCCCCCATCTGGTATCTGGACTTCCAATGTATGTCCTGCACATTAGCACAGCTGAGGCTCCAGCTGAGACCTTCGCAGCATTTTCACCAGGTGAGCCAAAATATTAAGCCAGGATGAGCTTTACTAAACTTGTCTCAGCTGGAAGGTGGTTTCTGCAATATTTTTCAGTGTTATTAAATTAGCTCATTCCATTCATAGAATCAGATGCTATTTTAGAACAGTTTTAAACTTTTCCCCTGGCAACCTGTTTTTTTCTTATGATAAATTTTTATATGAATCTTGCTCTGCAGATTCCTTGGAAGGAGAAAAAGTGGTCTCTGAGGTTACAGGGTGCTCAGTGCCATTCACTGATTTATCAAGTAAATTTGGCATCACAAGTGTTTTCTCTTGCTCACGTTTTATTTCTCTCTGAAAGGTTCATTAAAAAGATCAATACCCAGGGATAATAGCATTTGTAATCTTTATGGAATACATTGTGTGGTTAAAGATTTTTTTTAGTATGCTCATTTTTTCCAGAAATTATCTTATTTGCTCTCATCTTCTTTTCCTGGCTGAAGAGGGATGGCAATGATATCCATCATGAACATCTAAAATGTCTCTTTGGATCATCAGACCTTTCCTAATATCATCTCTTTATTCTCAATCCAGTCTATAGCTACATGATTCTGTTATGTGCAGGCCTAATTCCTCCCACTTGCTTTTCGAAACATAAATGTAGTTTCAGAGTCTAATTTGAAAGAACTGTCAATGGGAAGGGATAAACGCCCTCATTAAGTTTGGGCTTTCTTTGTTAACTCCTTTCCAAATTTTTTGAACACACTGCCAGTTTTGAGCCAGGTCAAGGAACATTTACATGCTAGAGAGATGTGAATTCATGGTAGTGTAGAGGAAAGGACCCTATTAAGCCAGTAACCAAGGGAAAAAAGAGGGAGTTTAAACCTGATGGATATATTTAGTCTGCCTTGCAGTGAAGAGGCTGGCCCTTTTCCATGCATATGGCCATTCACGCCCTGGACAGAGGTGCAGTGCATTCCATCCTCTGCCTGACCAACAAGAAAAGCACATTTGCTAGAAGACATGGGAGATGGCAGCCTCTCCGTGCAGGTGCAAGTAATGTAGATTTGGCATTAAGGGCGCTCCGAGCAGGTTAATGTGGTATGGTTCAGAGCTGAACATACTAGGGTACATATTGGGGTCGCAGGACAAAGACAGGTATTGTACATTGAGCTCCACGTAATAAAAATGTTTTTACTGTGAGGGTGGTCAGACAGTAGTACAGTTTGCCCTGAGTGGCTGTAGACTCTCCATCCCTGGAGGTATTAAAAATCAAACTGGACACGGCCCTGAGCAACCTCTTCTAATTGACTTTGCTTGGACAGTGTTGTTGGACTGGAGACAGTCAAAGTTCCTTCCACATTCTGCAGTTCTGTAACCCTGTGAAGTGTAGGAACAGTGCGTAGGAACAAGTACAACTTATTCAAGTGTCAATTCCAGGAACACGGAACATACTGGAGAGCATCACTGAAGAGTGTAAGGGACATGGAAAGTAGCTGGGGAGATGTGGGAAGCTGCTGTCAGGGGGTTATTAGAGTACTGTGGGGCTGCAAGTGAATTAGTGTAATGATAAGAAGACCATGGGGATTGCAGCGAGGATGGGACTTGAAATACTGCAAAGGGGACAGAACAGATGTTGGCAGCATGATGCGCAAGAACCTGCAGAGATGGGTTTATTAGCAAAGATAAGGACTATAGAGGAAATGTGGCTTGATGATGGCTCCTAAGAGGCTTGCTCTGCTTTATCATTTTTTTCAGTACTTCAGACGTTTTCAATTCTTTTGTGGCGAATCTAGGCTGCTCTTTTGGGGGGGGGGGGGGGGGGGGGGGGGGGGCTTTTATTCTCCTTAATTTTTGCTTTAATGTCATGTATATTAGTGAGACCATTTTTCACTTTCTTGAGTTAATTGTAGGCAAGAGGTGGAACCTGCTTACCATGTGTCACTTTATTATGTATTCTTTCTTTCTGCGCGCTACTCTTTGATACGAATTACTTTGTTGGGCTCTTTTATTGTGGCTACAGAGTGCTAATGCACTTCTAGCATGCCATAGGAGTCATTTATATCAGAAGAGTTTTGCTTTGATCATGCTTTTCCTGTTATCCCTGTTGATTACCACTATTTGCATATTACTTGATTCCCCAGGTTTGTGATCTGTCGTTTGGTCTGGTTCCATCCTCTCGCATCTCTCCAGGTTCCTTGTTTGCTTTACTTTTCTGCTTTCCTCTGCTTTAGTGTTAGAGATGTTTTGAAATTACTTAATTTCAAAGGCAAAGGTTTGTTTTACATATTTGCTTTTTTAAGTTTTGGCAGCTTTAACTTATTTCATTACAAATGAGACTTTGATATTCACCAGAGATCATGTGGTATATTGTTTACTATTAAATGCTTAGTTGAAATTGGAAGTATAACAAAAAGCCAGTGCTTCAAAGAATCAGTCCTGAGAAAATCAGGAAAGAAGTTACTTCTGCATCAAGAGTTGGGCAGGGCCACATGTTTTCAGGACAAAGGTCATACTTCTCTCTGTATGAAAGTTTGCAGTCAGCTTTCTAAGCTCATACAGTTAGAATGGCCTAGTTCTTACGGTGTTTGGGACAATGAAATCCATTTCAATTATCTGCCTGTGTGTCCTCTGTAAAGACACACATTGGCTACTCTGTTTTGTAATTTTCATGATGCTTCTTATTTTGTTAACTGCCTATGAACCTGCACATTGGGTATAAAAGGTATTAATATGTAGGAAGTAAAGGCATATCTAGATATTAATAAGTAATAGTGCTAATCCTTGGTGGTTGCCATCTTTCTCTAGCTTACTCCTTACTGCTGAGTGGATCATCCATTTGGCTGTGTTAAATATTCTCAAATTTACTCCTCACTCCACTGCATCTGCATGATCACAATCTCATATCTCCTTCTCTTTTCAGCTTGTGTTGGCTGTCGTAACCTCCATATCAAAATCTATCTCCAGAACTTAATTTTCAAGGCTGTCTTTGAAGCCCTCTCTGCCCCCTCACCTCCAGCACTGTCAGTGACAAGACTTTCTACTATCTGGGAGTTGAATTATTAGCCTCTTTAGTGCTTATTCTTGCAGATCAACCAAAATGTCACTGTCATAACTTCCTGTTGCCTCACCTCTTGGTCTCTTCCTTGGATCCCAAGACTATGGCAAATTCAAAATCCATATATAAAGTTTCTACCTTTATAGTTGCCCACATCTTTCACTATTCCTTTTTTCCTTCCAGTGATATTTCTTAATGTGATTATTCCTGTAACATATAGTTGAATTTGCTTAGCGGCAGGAGGTGGATTAGGTTTTCCACAATTTACTTGCTTTCCTTACGTTCACCTATGGCAATGACTATTCAGTGGGTGAAGATTAAGGTAGGCATAAGCACAGCACCAATCATGACCTGCACACTTTTTCTTTACTTTGTGAAATAGTATTTCAGCTGCTGTCTCAACTCAAATCATCTCTATGATGTTCCAGGAGTTAGTGAGACAGAGGCAGTCTGGCTGAGAAGTCCACAGGTGTTCAGGCTCTGCCCTTCCAGTAAGTCATAGGCTGGAGTCCATATGTGCCATTACTGGTTCAGATATAACCTGTGCAGCTGGTGAGCAAAAGAGTGTCATTATTTTCCTCCACAATTTTTTTCATTATGATCTTTGTAAAACTGGTTTCTTAGTCCTTGACATTCATCTTACTCAGGTTGTTCCTTCAAGTTTACATCCAAAGCAGTAAATACTGAAAATGAGTATTTTACATTAACTGAAGATGCATTTAAACCTTTATATTACCAGTTGGCTTAGATTAAATCAGTCTGTAATATAGGTTGTTTCTCTCCCTTCCTGGGCATCCTCCCCATCTTGGAGATCTACAAGGTCTTCCCAGGCAATCAGCCTGGTGGTACCCCTTTTCTCTGTGAGGCTGAATGAAAGATTTCACATAATGCTCCCATGTTATTAAATCTCTTGAATCAGCATTTACCAGTGCCAGACCACAAATCCTATTGCCTTCTATATCTCATTGATGGAGATAATGAGGGCACTGAATCAGCTTTAATTTGCCAGACACAATTTGTGCATGCACAACATGCACACATTCTCCCTTTTTTTGTGACTGATCACCATTTTAAATACAATGACAGCAGGACTTGCACATAGCTTTCTAGCTCTGTGGCTTTACAATTAAAAAAGACAACACTCAGTGCATTCCTCAAAACCATGGGTGGGAAGAACTTAAAAAACTATGAATGCATATACATATGGATATAGCATATATACTTAGTATATATATTGTTGTGGTTTAAGCCATAACTCACACAGTTTGCTCGCTCACTCCCCCCTCTTATTTCCCCCCAGCTCCCAGTAGTATGGGGAGGAGAATCAAATGAATATAACTCCCATGGGTTGAGATAAGAACAGTCCAGTAACTAAGGTATAACACAAACCACTGCTGCTACCACCAATAATAATAATGACAAAAGAAGTACAAATGAAAAGAATGCAACCTCTCACTACCAATACCAAGCCTGACGAAGCAGTGAATCCCCTTCTTCCAGGTCGCTGCCCCTCATTTTTACATCCTGGGCATGATGTGCTGTGGTATGGAATACCTCTTTGGTCAGTCTGAGTCAGGTGTCCTGTCCCTGCTTCCTCCCTGCTTCCCCCCTGCTTCTCTCCTCTCTGTCAGAACATGAGACTCAGAAAGTCCTTGGTCAGACTAAGCATTACTAAGCAGTAACTGAAAACACTGGTGTTATCAGCATGGTTCCCAGGCTGAAAGCCAAAACCAGCATTGCGCCAGCCACTACAGAGGAGAAAAATGATTGCTACTGCTGAACCCATGACATATACGTATAGTGTGTATGTATAGCATATAAATATTTATATATGCGTACATAAACACACACAGAAGCACAAAGGCCAAGAAGAAGTCTTTAAGTAATCCCGTATTATGGATGCAGAGTAATACTATGAAGCACAAAATGCCAGTTTACTTGTTTATACTTACAAAGTACTCATACAAAATAAAACATTGAGCCATAAATCCTATTATTAGAAAGCTTCATTCTGCTTTTGTTATTTCTATAATTTTGGAGTCTTTCTCCTATGCCAGTGGGATATCATTTCTTAATGATACAATAATATCTTTCCTCAAGCGTGAAGTACCTTGTATTCATTTTTGCAGATTTATTTCTGCTAGAATCAGGTGGAATAAGGGACCTGGTGCCTTTCCCTTTGGAAAACACTGACAGTGCACACAATGAAGCTTAGCATTTTTTGAAGCAATGAGAAATCTCTCGATCTATGTAGGCATTCTCTTTCCTGATGTGGCAGTTTAACATTTTTATGAGAAACAAAGATAGCCTTTTTCTGAACGCAGAGACTACACCTGAAGTGTTATCTCAGTACCAAGCTGAGCTGAACAAGTGGCTTACACCTTTTGACTCAGTTATGTTACTAACACCTGAATCAAACACGCTTAATTATTTCTGAAACGGAAGGCCTCCCTTCCTGCACATTGTTCACAATTTGCATGACTTCTAGACATCATCAAGTGTTAAAAAATAACCAAATTAAGGGGTTTTAGATGCTGAATGTTTTATGTAAGTGGTTACTTATTGTATTAGAGATGTGGTCTTAAAACTGAAAAATTATAATCAAAATAATTTACTGGTTTGCAAGAAATATTTGCTCGTAATATGGGCTGAGAATTTTCCATGTACAATGAATTTAATTCATTTTCAGAGCAGCTTCACAGTATAAATTTTGAAGTTATAAATACCAAATATGCTAACATGAACCCACAGCATTTCAATGTGAATTAGACGTACGTATTTCTTTCAGAAGCTGAGCTCTCCATCTTCTCTTTTGCAGAACAGAGTTTTAACAAGTAGGTCCCTGAGGCCAGGGAAAATATTCAGAGGAATCATGAGAAAATGGGGAAAAAAGAAAAATGGAAAAAGGAAAATGGTGTTTGGCATTGGCGAGATTAAGGAAAGGCTGCTGACTGAGGGCTTCAATTTGTAATGTAAGGTTTGCATTTTCAGAGAAAATTTATTAACCTTATCCCCATATTTAAGCATTAAAAAACTGTGTTTTCTGGTCCTGTTTCCCATAATGTGGCTTGTTAGAACTAAGACAGCCACTGCCTTCATGCTTACTGCACCATTTTTTTTTGTGAAATTTGCACCATCAACACTTTGCCAGCCTTGGCCATGAGATGTGAAAATTGTTGCTTCATTTTAACAGTTTTACTACCTTTTATATAATCCAATAGTGTGTTATAGTCATGGCATTCCCTGTTGAGTAAGCACAAAAGTTTGCCGTTTGCCTGTTTCCATATTTTTCTGTACCTGGTAAGCAAGCAAAATAGTTCTTAATAAATACTCAGCAGTGATATGAAGCAGCAGGGGAGATGCAAAGGGAATAATAATTCCATTAAATGAAAAAGAGTAGGATTAAGCCAGTTCATTTATGTTCAGGAAGCAGAAGGAATATGCTTACATATGATAAAAATAAACTGATGAAATTTCTAATATTTATAGAATATTTCTCCAAAGTCATTTTGATGTGAATAACAATTTGCCCTTAATCTTCCCATCTGAGCCAGCCTTACCTTCAAGTCTGTACTCTCATCCAGTTTCTTGAGACCTCCTCCCAGTTTCTGAAGGGAGAGAAGGCAGGAAACTGGGGGCTTTCCCACCCTTGTGGCTGGAAAGGAGTCAATACAAATTACTCACTTCCCAGTCTAGTTCATTATATTTTTGGAACTGTAGTAGGGAAACATTTCTTCTAAAAATTCTACTTTAAGAAAGAGCCTTCAAAAGGCTTTGAGAGGTCATGGAAATCAGGAGAGATGCCTGAGAACTGGAAATGTCACCCCAATCTTCAATAAAGGCAAGAAGGAAAACCCTGGGAGCTACAGGCCAGACAGCCTCATTTCAATTCCTGGTAAGGTGGTGGAACAGCTCATCCCAAAGGCCATCTCTATGCATGTGGAAGACAGGAAGATGATCAGGAATAGTCAGCATGGATTTACCAAAGGAAAATCATGCTTATATTGCTTCTACAATGGGACAACTGGCTAGATAAATTAGAATAGAGCAGGAGATGTCATCTAGCTAGACTTCAGCAAGGATTTCAACACTGTCCCCCGTGACATCTACCCAGACAAGCTCAGGAAGTGTTGGCTGGATGAGTGGATGGTGAGGGGGATGAGTACTGGCTGAATGTCAGATCTCAGAGGGTTGTGGTCAGTGGCACAGAGTCTAGTTCAGACCTATAACTAGTGGTGTTCCCCATGGGTCAAAGCAGGGTCCAGTCTTGCTCAACTTATCAGTGGATGAAAGGATAGTTTCCTCATCAAGTTCACTGGTAATATGAAGCTGGGAGGAGTGTTTAATACCTGCGAGTGCTGCGCTGTCATTTAGAAGGATCTGGACAGGCTACAGAGATGGGCAGAGAGGAACCTTTTGAAATTCAACAAATACAATTGCAGGGCCCTGCCCCTGGGGAGGAATAACCCCAGGCACCAGTACAGGTTGGGAGCTGACCTGAAGGAAAACAGCTCTGCAGATAAGGACCTGGAGGTCCTGGGGCACTAGTTGATCATGAGCTAGCCATGTGCTCCTATGGCCAAGAAAGCCAATGATATTCTGGGCTGCATCAGGAAGAGCATTGCCATCAGGTAAATGGGGGGTAATACTCCCTCTATTCATCCCTGGTGAGGAATATTGTGTCCAGCTCTGGGGTCCCCAGTACAAAAGAGACATCGAGCTCCTGGAGCAAGCCCAGTGAAGGGCTAGAGGAATGATTAAGGGTCTGGAGCATCTCTCCTATGAACAGGCCGAGGGAGCTGAGCCTGTTCAGCCTAGAGATGAAAAGACTCAGGGGGGATCAGACCAGCGTGTATAAGTATATGAAGGGGGGTGTCAAGAGGATAAAGCCATATTCTTCTTGGTGGTGCCAAGTGATAGAACGGGAGGCAGTAAGCATAAACTAAGCCCCAGGAAGTTCTATTTGAGCATGAAGAACTTCTTTACTGAGCATTGGAATAGGTTTATCAGACAACTTGTGGAATCTCCTCCCCTGGGGATATTCAAGAGCCAATATTCAGCACGTAGACCTGAGCAGTGTGCTCTAGGTGACCCCGCCTGAGCAGGGGGTTGCACTAGATGGCTCCCAGTGGTTCCTTACAACCTCAACCAGTCTGTAAGTCCATGAAAGCCACAAGCTACCAGCATGAACTTAAACAGTCCTATGGGCCACACAGCAAATGCCTCTCTTAAGCAATTGCTCACCTGAAGAGTTCTACATGGCTGTACCAAAAAAAAAACACTAGACACACTGAGAAGATTTACATTTCATCCACAGTTTAACATTAAAGAAGAATATCCCACTCCCTGTCAAACAGAACCAGTCACTGGTTATTTCAATACAAGCACTGTTATTTGGCCACTTTTGGGAAGCCAGAAGCATGTAGTTAAATGCAGTGATCCAGTTCACAGTTACTGTTAAGACTAGTGGAGTACTGCAGCAGACCTGTATAAAGAGGTTGGATATTCTGGATCCACAGCTCTCCTCATAGCCATTCACTTCTCTTTTGCCAGTATTTCAGATGCTGATGGCTGTATAATACCTATCCCCCTCTGCAGACAGCATAGAAATTTAACATTGTGTGCTAAGTTTTCTTCAAAATGTTCATCTCCTGTTCCACTCATCAACATACAATTGTTCTTTCAGTAGGAAAATGGCTTTCTGTAGACACTTGGCCACATTTCAACTCCAGTTTTGTCATTTGGTTTTGGCTAAAAAGCATATCAGTGCTGACTGGAAGGCAAACGCTCAGGAGGAGGAGCTGTTTTCTGCTCTGGCACCAGCTGGCCTCGCCATATCACTCGCCTTTTCACCATGCCCAGCTCATGCTTGTGCAAATCCATGTCCATCTCTATCCCGACATCTTTTCTTTGTTATGTCTTTTCTGTTATAACAGTCTCAGCATATGCAAAACCAAGTCTTGTCTGGCATGTTAGGAGACTGCCTAATCTCTCTTTTAATAGTCTTAATTGTGTTGGCCAAGAGCATGAAGAAATTGTCATCATCGCTGGCCTCTACTTAAGCCCATGGACTGTCAACCTGATGATCAGAGCTGTTATTTTGACACCAATGCACACACAAAGCTGGGATGTGATGGAGACAAATCTGCATAGGGGAGTAGGCATTACCACAGGGAATTAGAAAAAAAAAAGCCAAGAGTTGGAGACTGGAAAGGAGGAAGCAGAAAAGAAAATTGCAGATACATCTGGGTTTGGTGCACATTATAAGGCAGTTAAGAGGCTGTAGGGTGTCACAGCCACTCCTCCCACTACAAAACACATCTGTGGATGGTGACAGAGCACCTCTATTCTCAGGTAAACCTGGTCCATGGAGTTACAAAGAGAAAAATTCCACCCTGCATCTTTGCAAATATCCTTCAATGATGTTAAGGAAATCTGGATAGTATTTTGTAGGATTATGTTGTAGTTTATAAAATAGAAATGTTGTTTGGCTTCCAGAAAATCATAGTAATGCCTCTGGAGTGGCATGTGATTCTATAACATGGGACCACACTTCACAGCTGCAAAACTGCACTGCCATCACAGAGGAGATATAGATATGCCCAACTAAGGCGTACAGAAACAGACTCCACTGAAAATTAATGTAATAAGTTAATCTGGCCTTTCAGCATCAGGCTAATACTGTCCTGAGCAGCAGGGTCACTGACATCCTTTGCTCTAGCAGCTACTGCACACAGCTCACCTGCTTTCCCTATCTTAGTGCCACACTTCATCTCTCTTTGTGTTACCTCTCTGTCGGTCTCTTCAAGAAGCAAAAGGATAAGAATTAGTAATTTTTCTGTTAAATTACTTATGACAGCAAGAGAAATATCTGTACTGAAACCTGAAAATCGTCTATTTATATACAGTTATGTTTGGGACCTATCTCTGGTTATGTTTAGATGGTAGTTTGCATCTCTCCTTTAATTTCACTTTTTAGTTGCTTCACCTTCTCTCATCAGTCTTTCATGGCTCATCATTTGCATATTTCCATGCTGCATTCCCACATTCTGCAAATAGCTTGCTAAATGGAAGAGTACAGTTCCAGCACCCTGCCTGGCTCTTCTAGCACTGACACCTGAAGTTGCCAGGGCTGAGCAATTGGGATGCTATGCAGCTATCCTCCTGCTCTGCCTTCAGGTGGGCAGAAGTTATAGCAAACAGGCAGGAGATCCCCCTGGACTATGTTTGCCAGCTGTCCAAAACTCCTTCCAGTTGGGTTGTCTTGCTAACTTACATCACTGAACAAGGTGTGGGAATAGATGGGGGTGACCCGTGGCAAGGGCAATTCCCTCTTTCAGTCTGAGATGCGGAAGACAAAATGCAAGAGTGTATATACGCAGCATACGGTGTATATACACTGCTAGAATATATAATTTGTCAAAATCATGTTCTTTTTAGCACCTGATTAGGCTTTCTTGCCTGCCTGAGGCACTAGTAGTTCTTATGGTTAATCAGGACCCCTGGTGCCAGAGCCTGTCCAGAAAACCTCCTCCCCCACGCAAATGAGGAGTGGAAAAAGCCTCCTGATTTTATGTCAGATATCAGGATACCCAGGGTATCCCTCTTACCTTCTGGAAGTGTGAAATGCTGAATGTGTTGTGCTTTGATTTTAGAGATTATTCAAACATCCTATGGAGATGTCTTATAGAAAAATCTGTGCCAGTAGCTAGGAAATAATGTATAGCCAGCAGATACAAATTTAGGTTGAAGTATGGAAGAAGAGTTGGAAAAAAGGGTGAAGCAAAGCAAAACCACTCTGGTTCAATCTTCTGCAGTCAAACAAAAGCACAATTTTTAGACCGACATTCAGTAATTTAAATCTGCTGACCTTTAATTCTCACTTTGAATCTATAAAACAATGTGAAATCCATATTTCAGGTAAATATGTAACCTTGTGCCAGAGTCAACTCGATAAGCTACAGACTGAGAGGATGTGGCAAGGGATACTCTGTTAAATAAGGGTATGGTATGAAGGATATTTCTTTAATACAAATATTTCACCTCTTGATATTTACTGTGCAGGCAGTGGCTGTGAAATCCTTCCCTTTGTGCATGGACTTTTTTTGCTGTTCACATTTTCATTTTTCTGTGTGCTCTTATTAAAATTCACATCACACCATAGTTTGGTTCTATTGGAAAAAAAAAAAAAAAGAAAAAGAATCCCATGATATTCATTCTCTGATTCATCCCTGTGTGCATTTTTGGTAGCGCTTATCTCACTTCCATTGATATTGTTAAAGTTTCATACCAAGCCTTCACACTGTTCTGCTTTTGTGTAATCCTTATAGTAATAGGGCTAATTCAATAATATTCACACTGCCAAGTGAAGAAGCCCACAATGTAAAACTCAATTACCTTTTCTATTCCTTTTCTCAGTTGCTCTTCTGCTCTGCTTAGTCTTTTATCTTTTTCACTGTAAACAGGTAACTTATTTAAATTTAATAGACACCACTGCTTTCTTCTTTTCCTTTTCTTTCTTTGAACTTTCTAGACACTCTCATGAGATGTTCATTCACCTTTGTATAATACCATAGTAATAGTAATATGGAAAAAAAGATGCAATGATTACATGCAAGCTAAAGTCCTAATGAACACTTTATGAAGAATGTCGCTTGGATTCCTAACTGCACTTCGGCACTTCGGTAAATTATACAAATTAAATATTCATTACTTTGTACTTCATTAGTTCACATTTGAAATACTTTTTCTTCATTATGGTAGCCTGGGGTAAAGAGTTTTTTAATATGGTTTATTCTGTTATTTTTCAGAAAATCTTTACTTATAATGTTAGAGGAAAGTTGTATTTATTCCACAACAACCCAGAACATCCACATATTCCAGAGAGTATTTTCTCCCTCAGGAATATTATGTAGGTTCACTAACTGTTCAATGGTCTTATTTCAATAACCAAAGTAACTAAATATTCATAGTAAGTTTACTTACTGATTATATCCCAACTTCGAGTGAATTGCAGTTTCATTAGCATGAGCAATATCTGACAAGGGGTAAAGCATAAAGCACTGTTCTGCGCTGTTGCCTTGCATTGCTTGCTCTTGGCACTGATTGCAATATTTTTGAGGGGGTTTATTTGATGCAGGAGGCAGATGCTGCTTGCCAACCTTGAGAATGTGGGAAGAGTTACAAGAGCGGTGGTGGCTTGGGGCCCAGTTGCCCTGGTCCCCTGTTGTGGTTTAAGTTGTAAATCACACAGCCTGCCCACTCACTCCCCCCACTTTCTTCCCCCCCAACTAAAGGGAGGAGGGGGAACGGGGAGAAGAATCGAAAGAATGCAACTCCCACGGGTTGAGATAAGAACAGTGCAGTAACTAAGGTATAACACAAACCACTGCTGCTACCACCAATAATAATGATGATAAGGGAAGTAAGAAGGGAAGAGGATACAACCGCTCACCACTCAACAACCGAGCTATGAACTAACTGTTCCAGGTTCCTGTTCCCAGTTTTACATCCTGGGCATGATGTACTGTGGTATGGAATACTTCCTTGGTCATTTTGGGTCAGGTGCCCTGTTTCTGCTTTCTCCTGGCTTCCCCTCCTTCCCAGCAGAACATGAGATTCTGAAAGTCCTTGGTCAGACCAAAACATTCTAAGCCATACCTAAAAACACTGGTGTTATCAGCTTTGCTCCCAAGCTGAAAGTTGAAAACACAGCATTGCACCACCTACTATGAAGGAGAAAAATGGCTGCTGTTGCTGAACCCATGACAGCATCCACCCCTTATTCCATACCATTCACATCATGCTCAGATCCCATATTTTCAATATGCCATCACATATATACATATACATCTACACACACAGAGAGAGGAAGAGATGTCATCCCTCAGTGCATGGACCAATCCCTACAAAGCTGCTGAGTCCATTTGGTTCATGATGTCAAGCTCCATCTCCTGTAGCAGTCCTTCAGAGCAGAGGAGGCTGTGTGCAGTGTTGGATCGTTGCCTGCTGATGCTGATCATTCCTTTACTGCAGAACTCGCCTGGTTTCATTAAAGTTCATTCTTTGTTGGGATGATGGTCAGTGGGCCAGCAGCTGATGACCTGAAGACATCTATTTGGTGTTTACATAGCAGGCAACAGCATGCAATTAAGTTCATTGGCATTACATAGCAGGCAACAGCATGCAATTAAGTTCTTTGGCTGTTTTCCCCTAAAATTAAATCCCCTTGAGGTACACATTGGACTTCCCCATCTTCCAGCATCCAAGTATATCCAGGTCCCTGAACAGAAGCAATCCCGTGAGTGGGTTTGCCTTTACCTGAAGCAGGAATAACCCAGACTGTCTTACCCAGCAAATTCGTTATGTGAACCACAGGAACTTTGTCCTCTCCATAGTATGTAGAAGTTCTGACTGGGCTGGACCAGCCCTGTTGGTACATTCTCAGGTGTTGACCAGCCAAGTGGCCTTTGGTAAATGTGCATCCCAATGTTTGAAAGTCCCACCACCCATTGCTCTCAGTGTAGTTTTTAATAGCCCATTGTACACATCTATCTGTACAGTATCTGCAGTATAGTCCATCTCCAGACAGATATAGAAAGCCCCCTCACAAGCTGTGCAACGCATTAAAACAGAAAAGCATTTTCTGATGTGTATGGGTGATAAACCATGTCAAACCTTGTTGTTCAGACTTGAAACTACAGAAACTAGCAATTTCAACAGAATTTTGGGCACACCACAAGAGGGAGATTCATTAAAATCTATTCTTAAAAGAGTTTGGGTTTAGCTTTGTTGATTTTTAGTGAGGACACAATGTATACGCGTAAAGGAGAGATCCCTGATCTGATGAGCTGGTTCTTAGTAACTGCACAAAGAGAAATAATTTGCTCTGTAATTCAGCTGTTGTGTTGGCCATTGCCATAATAAATAGTCTTTCAATTATCTTTCCAAGTAGCCCTCAGCAGTAGGACATGTTTGTACGAGGGATATGTGCTGGCTTATCCACACTCAATTAGTAAGGCTGAGGAGTGCTGAGCTGCATGTGTTGGATACTTAAGATACAGTGTAGGGTCAAGTACGTATAAAGCAGAGCTGATAGTGGTTTAAGGAGAACTTCATGAATCCAGGGTTCAAAGTCTTTGTCCATGTGACTTCACTAAGGTTATACAGGGAACCTATAGAGGAACTGACGAATTAGCTTCTTATAATTTCTTGCCCTCCATCAATAACACATTTTGTCCACTACAATGTGTTGAAACCACTCATTACTGGTCTCCAGCTGGACATTGAGCCATTGAGCACAACTCTGAGTGCCACCATCCAGCCAGTTCTTCATCCACCAAGTGGTTCACTTATCAAATTAGCAGCTCTCCAATTTAGAGAAAAGGATGTCTTGTGGAACCTTGCACAAGTCCAGGTAGATGACATCAACTGCTCTACCCCTGTCCATCAGTTTCATAGCCCCATCATAGAAGGCCACCAGATTTGTCAGGCAGGATTTCCCCTTAGTGAAGCCATGCTGGCTGCTACCAAGCACCTTATTGTTTTTCATGTGCCTCAGCATGCCTTCCAGGACAATTCGCTCCAAGATTTTGCCAGGCACAGAGGTGAGGCTGAC
>JASSUY010028014.1:0-13533 GCA_032466535.1 Forpus xanthops | reverse complement strand
TCGCACATGGAGCCGACCCGCCGCTCTCATTGGTGGAAACCTCCCGTGTGGGCGGAGCCTCTCGGCTCTCTCCACCAATGCGCGGCGGCGGGGTCCCCCTTGTGACGTCACGCGTTGCCGAGTGGGGCGCGGAGCAGGGGGTGCGCAGTAGGGGGGATCGAGCCCGGGGACCCCCAGGTCGCTGTTCCCCCCTGGTGTCCCATGGGATCGTAGCCAGAGCCCCGGCTCCTCTCCCCCGTGCGCTTCTCCCCTCTTCTCGTCGGGGTTCGGTTCTTGAGTCTCTGTTACGGTTTATTTTCTGGTTATTTCTACATGATTTTTGTATTTTCGTTATTTTCCTCATTCATTTCCCCTCCTTCATTCCCAGTTTTCTTTCCCCCTTTCCCTCTCCTTTTCATGGAGCATGTGCTGCGTTTTCATTTCCGTTTAACTTTGCAAAGATGCCACCGAGTCCCTCACCGCACGTCTCCATCGCACACCACCCTCCCTTTGCTGCTCGTCCCCTATGGCACCTATAGGTCCCATGCAGGGGAAGGATTAGGGTGCCCTTGTTCTGCATGCACGCAGCCTTCCAGGGAAAGGGGTCCCGCTGCAGAGAAGTGGCTCTGCCGCTAAAGCCGTGGTGGCGATGGGCCGAAAGCCCTTGTTCTCGCTTGCCCCGAACAAATCAGGCTGCTTTTCTGCTCTGGGAAGTTGAATTGGTATTGGGGTGAGGGGGTTCCCACGTGCTAATCGCTGTTTCATAATGAATCTGCAAAGGCATGCAGCTGGGAAGCTGAGCTGCACCATGGCTGCGAGCAGGGAAGTGACAGGAGTTACAGCAAAACCCGTGTTTGTGTGTGCAGGCAGCAGCACCAACACTTTGGAAATCAAACGGGAGAACACCGCTTTGGGTTTGTGCCCTTTTAAGAGCGCTCTTGTCTTGAAGGGGAACTGTCACAGTCACGGTGGGGTTTCTCTGGAAGGAGGAGATAGAATTTTCTTGCTGCTGAGGTGGATAATATCTGATGTTTTATACGCTCCATTTATAAATGCAGCATTTTATGCAGCTCCTTGTTTGGAATGGGAAAATGAGCAGGGCAGCAGGATGCAGGGGGGTTTAATTGCTGAATCTTGAAAAGAGGTGTTTGCGTCCAAACAGCTCCATTCCGGAGCACTTGTTTTCACTGAAGCTTTCACTAACAATCATCACTGACATCATATTGAAAAGCCTCACTTTTATTAGGCAGTTCTGCAGAGCCCTTCAATAATTTAATTTGCAATCAGGACATTTTAGATTGAAAAGTCCCATTTAACCAAAGGCTCGACTATGGAACGTGCTGCTCAGAACGTGACCGTCGTAAACCAGGCAGCTTTTACGTGTTGCTCCCAAACAAAGAAAAATGCTGCTGGGATTGGAAAAAAAATCTCTGGGCATTACAGGCCCTGTCTAAACTAGGGAATAGCTGCAGGAGCGGGAGGGTTATATCCTAACATCTATACATGGCCTTACTGGGAAGAGATTTGCATGTGGAGCTCAGGTTATTGCACTGAGAGGATGCTGTGCTCTTCCATCTGCCAGAGCAGGAGTGAGTGCTCAGCATACCCCGAGCTGGCAGCCTGGCAGGGATGTTGGTACTGGCTGGTCATTCTTTGTTACAGTCTCCAACCTGGCAATTAGCAGTAACCTAGGAGAGCAGCTCAGAAAAGTTTGGGGATGGAGAGACTGTGGCCAAACTCGGTTGCTCTCCTGCTTCCTGCAGGATGCCCAGCTCACTTGACCACGGTGCTATGCAGGGCTGTAAGGAGCTATTTTGGTATTACTCCCAGCAGGAAGGTAGGTGGCTGAGTCACAGCCTGGTTGGGCAAGGTGCTTATATGTAGGGGAATGACAGTGCCCTGCCCCAAGGAAACACAGTCAAAAACAGAGGTAACACGGAGATGTTTGTGTCCTTATGGCCAGGATGGGGGCTGGGTTGGGGCTGGGTGAAGCTTTGGGATGTCAGATGGGATCAGCAGCTCAGCTGTGTGGGAGCTGAAGGGCCTAAGGAGCCAAAGGCGGCAATTTAAGGAAGGACTGTTATGGCTTGGCCAACTCCAGAGGTTTTCCTAGTTGTTTTACACAGTTTCTAATAAACCACGCTCAGTACCTGCATCTGTTCTTCCAAGCCATTGGTGGCTGTGCCAAGTTATCTACCTTTTTAAAACACTATCCCAGGCAGGTGTGGATCCTGTTTGGTATAGGGACAGACACAGCCCCGTCTCTTTTGGATCCTGGCTCTTGGATATTCCCGAGTGTGCATGTCATACCTTGTGGTGTTAGAGGAGGTGCGACGAGGCCCTTCTCAGCCTCCAGAACCCACCAGTTTCCCACCTCTGCCTGCGGGTCAGGGGGGTGAGGTGGGTGCTGGAGCCTTCTATGTCTAGGGCAGGACTGTCAGTTAAGTTTCCTACCTGCTTGGTGCCTAGGAAGAAATGAGGAGATGATTTTTGTACATTCATAGGTCCCACATCCCATCATCATGGTTGTGAATAATAGCAGAGGGCTCCTGAGTCGTGCCGGATGGTGTGGGAACAGAACCACAGGGCTGAGAGGCACAGAGCAGAGTAGGATGTACTGTCAGGGCTATGGCAGGGGGAGAATATGCTTCGGAAGTGCCTTTTCAGCAGCAGCAGTGAAACCACCCATGTAGTAGTTGCTTAAAAAAATAATGGAGTAGGAATTATTTATATTGCAGCATTTGTATTACAGTCCTGTTATCAGATAGCTTCGGTAAACTGGAGTATTTTAGCTACTGAAATATAACTCAGTTGTTTTCCCGGTTGAGCCTCTGGAAATGAAGAACGGTGCTGCCTGCCTGCTTGCTGCAGTTCTCACGGCGAGACCACAAAACCCAATCCCAACACACCTTGCTAACTGACATGTACAGCTTTCCGAATGACCTGTTTCTAGAAATTTAAGCTTGGTATCTAAGGAATAGAAATGTCACATGAAAACAAAATTACAGTGGCAATGCAAGTTGTGCTGGGGGCAGCTCTGTTGGTCTATCTGTAACCTCTGCAAATGCCACCTCATGAATAAGCGTGGCTGGAAATTTGTAGCGGCTGAAATGCTGGAGTTTGGAAGATGTTTTTAGAGGGACCTGAGGTAAACTCAGCTGAGGTTTAGTATGTGCCAAGCATCCCTTTTGTGTATGAGGACTCATTCTTGTGACAGTAGGAGTTGCGTAAACATGTGATGAATTCTTTGGATGGGATGACTTATCTATAATAGACATGGTATGTAATATGTACTGATCTCACTGCAGATACAGACTGATGTTGCCATATCCTCTTCTAAAAGCATGAAGGCAAGCAAGCCACTGTAACAGTGGTGTCCTTATTCACAAATCTAGTAGAGATGTGCAACTTTGGCTTCTCACAGAAGATAGCTACATCTTCTTTTAGTGCTGGCTATGCTTATTGACCTTCTGACCAGGAATAACAAATGGGTGGCCTTAGATTTGTCCTTTGCTCCTGAATAATCCTCTCTGGAGGAGAGAAAAACTGAGTCTTGGGGGTGAGTCAACATGAGGCTCTTTCTGTTGTTTGTGTGCTGCTTGGGGTCTTTTTTTGACAACCTCAAGTAAAGAAATATCAGAAACCTGTAATTAGCAGAGAGCAAAAGGCGCCGAGAGTGCCTTCAGCCTGTGTGCAGAGCTCCCATCGAATCAATGAGAGCTGAACACATGGTTCAAGGTCAGTATAGATGGTCTTGGTCTTACAGTGATATGATATATGGAGCAGTCCAGGGCTCCTTTATTTATATATTTTCCACTCAGCTCACAGTAAACCCCTTTCATTCCTCCTGGTTTGTGACCTGGCCGCAGTAATTCATGTGTTAGCCACATCCAGGTTGGGTTATTTTGACTCACACTGTTTGGACCTCAGCATTAAATTCAGAAGGAAGCCACAGCAGGAGAAATGATAGGGCAGAGGTAGAACCATGGGGCTGTGCCAGGAGTGCTGCTGAGAACTGATCATATCCCTTGTCAGCAGAGCATCCTGAGAGCTGGCAGAGAAGCACTTCTGCTGTTGGATGAAGTGTCCCACCTTCTTATTTAGCTGAAGGACTCTGTCCTCTGTATGACGTATTTTTTATTTACAGGAGGTCCTCTTACTCAATTTTGGATCAGTCAAGTGACTTAACCGAAGTCACGGAGTAAGCCACTGACTCAGAATAAACTGGGGCACAGCACAGGTCTGGAAACAGAGCAACACGTCTCCCAGAGGAAAGGAGCTGGTAGCCCAAAGGGCCGGTAGATCTGTGGCTTTTACCTTATTGATTGGCAGAGCTCAGTCTTTGAATCAGAGAGAGGTATGCAGCATGTGCTTTATTCCTCTTTAAACTCTTGGATACCCAGGTGGTTTGGCTCTGAAATGCCTGTCCTCACTAGTGGATGGGTTCCAGGCACCAGTGGGAGTGCTGAAAGGGATTATCTGATGCCTTGTGAAAGAATGAGGCTCCTGGATGAGAAATGAGGCCACATCCTATAGGCTGTGTAGGTCCCTTATGGAAGGTATTGCAGGCATTGGAAGGGTGTTGAGTAGGTGGGACCTGGGACGTTGTCCAGCCTGCTGCTACAAGTCCTCCAACACTGAGCTGTTACGTACAAGAGACCTGTTTTTTTACAGCATGTGCTGATAGGTGGGATATTCAGGTATGCCAGAGATGATGCTCCCCTGGCTAGGAAAACAGAGGGTTTATGGGTCTGCTGCTTTGGGGAATCAGTGAATCTTTTCACTGCTTTGGGAGCAGCAGAGAATTGTTCCTTCTGAGGATCATTATTTGTGCCTTGCTTGCAGAGTGTTAGGTGACAAGGCTTCAAAAGCAATATCAAATTCCTTTGCCCATCTTTGCCATGCTTATGTTTCTCCCAGAGAGTGGACAGATTTGTGGATAGGAGGATTTTAGAAAAAAGCCAAAGAAGGGATGGAAAACCATGCAGTTTAGCCAAAGGGATTGCCCTTATTGAAAATAACTTCCACGTTGCAAAGCATTATGTAATTTCTAAACCTTGTGTCCAAAGCAGAGGGTTGGGCATCTCATTTTGTGAGGTATGTTCCTGTTCCACCTCTAGCTTAGGGTGTTTCTTCATATGAGCAATTATGCTGCTTACACCTCAGTTTCCCTTCCTACAGAGTGGAAAGAAAAGAGGTAGAGTCACTGCAGGTTTGAGAAGCTTAAAACATTACTTTGTGGAAAGCTCTTAGAAGATTTCCTTGATGGAAGATGCTTGTTTAATGCAAGCAATGGTGATGTTGGTAAAAAACCAGACCACATCTGTTCTACTTGATTAAAATAGTACAGCAGTGTTTCAGATGTAAATATTAATTGATTTCTGCACTGCAGATTTGTTCTTGGATATTTAAATTGTTGCTAAGGAGGAGGGAAAGGCTATCAGGGAGATTAACAAATCCATTATTAAGGCTGGAAATGGAGTGCTGCCGAAGTGCTATTTAATAAAATGTAAAAAGCCCCTTTCTAAAGGGCGAAGCGGCAGAACACACAATGAAAGTGAATCACAGCTGCCAGAAGGGATGCCAAGCAGCAAGCACTTATAATCAGAAAACTGCACTTACAGATCATTTGGAGCCACTAAATTAAATGATCTCATTCTCCCCTAAAATACTCTTCCCTTACACACACCCCCCCTTTGCCTGTGTATTGCTCAACCACATTAAAATGTGACTTTTGGGGCTTTTGGTCAGCAGTTGAATAGCACTGGGCTCTTCTTGCCATTCACTTTCCACCCACTTTTGTTTCTGTCACATACAACTCCAGCATTTTGCAGGCTGACCTGCCCACGTGAGTGCTTGGAATGGCAACTGAAAGGTTTAGCAGATCTGCTTGGCTCTGCTTGTCTTCTTCTTTAGGTCTCCTTCTTGGGGAAGATGTCCCACAGCTCATATTCAAATTTGTCTTTGTTTCACACAGATTTTTTTCTTCTAATTGTACATTGTTTACTTCAGAAACAAATACTTGGAAGTGTAAATGGAACTGGTGTGTAAATGGAAGAGCTGATGCTACATCATTTTGTACAGAGCTGACCCAGTTGTTACTTCATTCCAGTGCTGATTTCATTCACTGTGTGTATTGTATCCCCCACCTTCTTACTCTTTCGTTTTGTATCTTAAACTTTGGTGTCAGGATGCTAGTGCTTTGATATGCTCCTGAACTTCCTCTCCATTTTCCAGCCGTGGCTTTCCGTGGATAATCTCTATAGTAGATTTTCTGAATTTGCCATCAGAAAAGCTAGTGTCAGTGGATGCTGACAGGAAGTTGTCTTGCAGTGATTTTGGGGCTTTGGCATGGTTTTTCTTGTGAGGGAGGATTGGGAATTAATGTTTAGTATTGCTAATCCTGAGAGGCAAATGGCTTCCTAGTTTTGAAAGCAGGTTAGAGGAAGCACAGTTAGAGCCCAGAAATGCACTTGTGGAAGGGTATGAACATCTGTGTCCTTTTCCCTTTGTGAATAATCCAAAATCATACAAATAAGTCCCTGAGACTGATCAGGTCTGAAACTTTCCATGTGATCGTAACTATCTGCTCTATCGGCAGTTCCCAGCGTAGAAAAAAAGAGGTGAAGAAAGAAGGAATGCTTCCTTCCAGACAAAAGCCAGTCTTTAAGAGAGCTGTAGTTGGCTCAGGGTAGGTACGTGAATGGAGGCTGTCCTGCCTGAAGCGAGGGCTGGGGCTTGCTTTTCCACAGAGCAGGATGAGGGAGGCATGACCCTGAAGGTGTCCCAGCTTCCTGTACTCTTCAGCGATCCCATCTTAAGAGAAGCAAAACAAATCAACCCTTTGAGATTGGGAGATGAAAAGGGCTGTGTAAGAACTGAATGGTGGTATTATTTTTACCTCCATCAGCTGCAAGCCTGCAGTTTTCTGAGAAAACCTCAGAAATGGTGAATCAGCAAAATGTGTTAAAGAAAAGTTAGCTACCCTGAATCCAGTTGAGTTGAGCGCTGCCAACTCTTGCAACTTCATCACGAGTCCCCTGATACTTTGTGCTTTGTTTGAAGCTCTTGCTCTCAGACAGGAATCATTAATTGATAATCTCGGGTTTTCTGAGGGTTTTAAGGTACTTCTCCAGGGTACTTTTTACCCATTCTGATGGAGGATTGCTTATAAATGTAACTTGTCATAGCCTAAAGGTTCAGATCCGTGAAAAATTGTCCCAATTAGAACTACAAAACAATCCTAAGGGTTTCTAAGTCAGTATTGGTTTGAGATTCAGATTATTATTCAGAACCTTTTGATTCTGATTTTCAATGTTCTCTGATTGGGCCCTTTTTGAGCGTAGATCAAATATTTCAGAGACTGGTATCATACAATTGAATGTTAATAGGTTTTTAAGCTCTATTCCAGCAAATGCTGAAGCTGGTAAAATTCAGAGTTAAGTAAGTGGTCTCGAGGGCTTGTGCCTGTATGAAAATCAGGATGTAAATACTTGATTAAGGTACTGAGAAGAGTGATCAGACTGCAAGGTATAGGTGTGACAGTATTTGCTAAAATGCTGAGTGGTTACTGTTGTTACTTGTTTACGTGCTGCTTCAGATACAGTGAAGATTGCTGTCTGTGACATCTGGCTATCCTCTCAAAGGGCCGTGTTCACATTATGAAACCGTGTGAGTTCCCAGAGCACCTTCAGTTCCATCTCCACAGATGAGATGTGGAAAGCTCCCGCCCTGTGGCTGCAAGTTTTTCTTTTGTAGTCTCCTTGCTTTATTCTTGCCACAGTCCTGGCACTGGCACAGCCCTGGTGTCTGCAAGGGGAGGGATGAAGTGGCTGCAGGTCCCCCCTGCTTCCGAGGCCACTAGTGTGTTGGTGGAGCATGGAGCTCAGTCTGCAGCTGGTGGCCCCGGGAGAGGCTGTGGCACACTCATCGTCCTTCCATTTACAGCTGGGTGCATGGATTATGAGTGCCGCTGGGTTTGTGCCCCTGATGCACCAGAGCTGTGAGCTGGCAGGGAAGGAGGAAGGATGAGGCAAACCACTGCCACCTCAGGGCCCAGTGAGCATGAAGCCATCACCTCAGGCTCTGGGTGAGCATGGAGCGGTCACCTTAGGGTCTGTGTGCGTGAGGAACCGTCACCTCATGGTCTGTGTGTGCGAGGAGCTGTCATCTCAGGCTCTGTGTGAGCATGGAGCGGTCACCTCAGGGTCTGTGTGTGCGAGGAGCTGTCACCTCATGGTCTGAGTGAGCATGGAGCGGTCACCTTAGGGTCTGTGTGCGTGAGGAACCGTCACCTCATGGTCTGTGTGTGCAAGGAGCTGTCACCTCAGGCTCTGTGTGAGCATGGAGCGGTCACCTCATGGTCTGTGTGTGCGAGGAGCTGTCACCTCATGGTCTGTGTGTGCAAGGAGCTGTCACCTCATGGTCTGTGTGTGCGAGGAGCTGTCACCTCAGGGTCTGTGTGTGCAAGGAGCCGTCACCTCAGGGTCTGTGTGAGCCTGGAGCTGTCACCTCAGGGTCTATGTGTGTGAGGAGCCGTCACCTCATGGTCTGTGTGTGCGAGGAGCCGTCACCTCATGGTCTGTGTGTGCAAGGAGCCGTCACCTCATGGTCTGTGTGTGCAAGGAGCTATCACCTTAGGGTCTGTGTGTGCAAGGAGCTATCACCTTAGGGTCTGTGTGTGCAAGGAGCTGTCACCTCAGGGCCTGGGTGCACATGAAGCCACCACCTCATGGTCCGTCCGCCACTATGTCAGGGCCTGGACTGGGGCACAGCCATCACCTCAGGGTCTGTCTGGGCAGGAAGCCACCACTGCAGGCATCATGACACACAGCCATTGCTCGGGGGGCGCCTCTGGGCCCCCACGCGTGTGTCCGGGCGGTGTGCAGTGTCCCTGTCCCGAGTGCTGCCCCGTCCCGCAGTGCCCGGCGGCAGGCGGGAACTACATTTCCCAGGCAGCCCCGCGGGCGCGCTCCCGTGAGCGCCGGGCAGAGGTAAACAAAGTGGTGCGGGGCGGGGCGAAGGGCCGATCCTGCCGCGGGGCTGAGGGCCGCTCCGGGTGGTTGGGTCCCGGCAGGGCCCGACGTGGGGTGAACCCGGGGCGGGGCCGGGCGGGAGGACGGGTTTGGGTCAGGAGTGGCCTCCGTCGGGAGGAGGATCCCGGTCCTTCCTCCGGCATTTCCTCACGCGTTCCCTTGGCACCTCCGTGCGCCCATCCCAGGAGAGCCGCAGCACCCGCCTCCCCCCGCCGGTCGGTACGGAGGGGGCTGTCGGTGTGAGGAGGCCTGGGGGCTGGGGAGAGACGGCGATCCCGCAGTGCAACTCCCCACTGCCGCCCCCGTTTCCAGCAAGGGGGCGGAGGGGGACCCGGGGCTGCGGAGTGCCATGGAGCGGGTCCAGATGATCAACATCCAGCGGCTGCTGGAGGCGGCCGAGTATCTGGAGCGGAGGGAGAGAGGTAATGGGGGGGAAGGAGAGGTGCTGGGATAACAGATGGGGGAATGGGGGAAGCGGGGTTGGGGTGAGAGGTCCCTGTGGAGGGGTGAAAAGGCGATCAGAGCAAGCGTGTGCTGGAGGAGGTAAACCCCATCAGTGAGGGGTTTGATGAGGGACAGGGCTGACCCGGCCTCCCGGAGGTGGTGGCGGAGGTGGAAGGCATTTGAAGAGAGGGGGAGATCGAGGTGGATGGAAGGAAAAGTGATGTTTGGTGTCAAAGTTTCCCACCAGGATGATGGTGGGTGGCTCTGGCTTTGCGGAGATCTCGGTGGCATGAAGAAATGTGCCTGGTTTGCCCAGTTCAGATAGCTCGGACAGGAGCAGAGGTGCGGTGCTCTCTGGGCTGCCCTGTTTTGATGTTTTCAAGTGTTTAAGTGGCGATGTCCTTCCTCCAAGGTTGGCAGAGCCTGTATATTCCCCTTCCTCTTTTCTGCACCTCCCAGTCCGCTTCCCTCTGAATACATCATCGCTCATTTCCCTGATCTGTTGTGGTTAAGGGCCTCCCCAGCCTGGCTGACGGGGCAGTGGTGAGGCCTGCCTGCTGCTGACTGCTGTTTTTTTTCCTCTTTCTTTTGGTTAATAACCTTTTTTTTATGCCCTGCCTGTTGATTCTCATGCAGAGTGTGAACATGGCTATGCCTCAGCCTTCCCCTCAGTTCCAAGTCCTGGACTGCAAGACCCAAAGCCCACGCGGAGGCTGAGCCGGGCAAGAAAACACAGCGGCAGTGGCAGCAATGCAAGTCTTGCCAACAGGTATGATGTGGGCAGGAACACGTGGGATGCAGGGATGATGACGCTGGAAGAAGAAGGCTGGAGGCAGAGGGGAGAAACTTACCCTGTGAAGAAAAGGGGAAGAATCTGAGGGGTTCAGAGCTAGGAGACGCAAGTACACTGTCCATTCTAGTTCTGTGGCACTGAGAGCAGAGGGGACACGGGGGAGCTGTATCTGAAATGGCACTGACAGCTGTCTTTGCCAAGGCTCGGTTGCTGCAGAGGGAAAGGGAATAGGGAGTTCTGTTCATGGGGTTGAGGGAGGAGGTAGGCAGTAGCTACACCCATTATATACAGCTGATGTCTTTCCAACCCAGAAGTCACTGCTTTTAAGGGATAGCATACGTGCAGCCTTGGTGCTCTGGGATTGTAATGACAGGAAAGGAAATGATATTTTGAAATGGATCCCCTACAACAAATGGGAGAGAGGGAGATGACTGGCTGCTATGTACAACATGTTAAAAATTCAGTTCAGGAAAATGAAGCTGTCTTTCACTCTGCCTTTCAGGGCAGTGGGGTTTCCCAGCTTTCTGATTGCTGGGTAATTGTAGTACTCCATGTTTTGACAGTTCTCTTATTATACAGTATTTCTTGGTTTCTTAAATCTTGAAGAGACAGCAGGGTTAAGCCTATCACTTGGTGCTGTGATAGAATCTGCCTCTCCTCTCTTTCCTGTTTTTTTTTAATTTTCTTTCACTCCATTCTGTACGATTGTTCAGACCTTGTTGAGACCTTCTGGGATAGAGGAACTTCAGAAACAAAGTATAATTTTGAAAACGTAATTGCCAGCTTGCTTTTTCTGCGGTAGGGTTTGTGCAATCCATAAAACAGTGGCAGGTGGCTCAGGTGACTAAAGCTTTCTTAAGGCCATTGGGAAGTGCCTATAAAGGCCTAAGGGAAAGGTGCCTTTGCTTGCGGTGATTCTGCTTCGGCAGCATTTGATAATAAAGGTTCTTTGAAGTGATGTTAGGACACCTTGCGGTGGGGAGGTTTTCTTTATCAGGATCAGCATATCCTGAGCTGTTTGTGTGCTGTGTATTTATATTTACTTCCATCCTTCATCCAGCATCTCCTGATTTCAGAACAGTTGTAGTCCTTTACTTTTTCCCTGAACTGAAGTCCCAAATCTCAGTGACTTTGTGTTGGGGAATTCTGGCAAATGCTGAATTGAGATATGCATTTTTCCCCTCTGGGTTTCTCACATACTATTTTTCCATCCCACATCTCTTTCTCTCAAAGGCCTTTGTCATGGCAACCTGCCCTTCTCCAGAGGGGGGCTGGAAGCACATCCCCCTCAGGAGCTCCTTAGCATGGAATCCAGCAACCTGTAGGCTGGAGAGGGATGCAGAACACTCCCTGTCCCTGGGGTCTGGGTGCTCTCATGGGGCACCCTTCTGTGCTGAGACCAGCCTGCTGGGCTGACAGCGCTGAATATATTGACGTGGGGAGAAAGGCAAGAGAAGCAGAGAAGATACTTTCTAATGTTACTTAAAACTTTCATTATTCAAGGAATACTGAGGCCAAATAGATTATTTGGAGTGAGATTGTTACCCAGTGTGGTGCCTCCCATGCTTGTGTCTGCCTCAGGGAGTGACCAATGCCAGGTCTCCTCCACTCTTTCAGACTGGGTCTTTTGGGGAGCTCAGATATTATAGGCACAATTGGAAATGGAAGTTTCTTTTAGCACAAGTCGTAGCAGCTTGCACTTGCTGTAGGAGATGGCAGGCCTTCCAGATGGCTGCAGTGCCGGGAAGTGACAACTGTGAAGTTCAGGGTGCTTCCAAATTCACTGCAGTGTGTTTTGTGTGACGCTGAGTATAGCATCAGCCTTGTTTAAGGAAGGCTCTGTATCATCCCCTCCTGTTAAAGGGACAATTCAGTAAGTTCTGTCTAGTGGAATTTGAATGGACTTTGAATTAAACATTAAGCCTCGATGAGGGGCAAAATTTACATACCATGTGTGGACAAGAGATTTTCTTAGATTGCTTTTGTCACAAAATGTATAATTTTGAGCATAATAGAGAAATTATGCATTTAGATCTTGTGCAGATCTTGTCATTTAAAGGCCTCCTATAACTTGTCTCTCAAGCAACCTTGCAAAGCACAGTTGTTTTCTTTTTCTTCTTTATTTGTACATTTTTAGAAGTTAACTTGTATGCATTGCTGTTGGTCTTTATTGAACCAAATAATCCGTGATTATGTGGCTCAGGGTATTTACAGAGCCTGGATGCTGTGTAATTCATAGTTTAAATCAAAGTATTTGCCTTCAGGATAACCCCCTGGCATGGGCTCTGTGCTGTTATGCCATGAACACCCACAGAAGTTCTGAGGAGGAGGCAGCCCAGCTCTGGATAGCAATGGCAGAGCAAATCTTACTCTTATAGAACTGTGATGGTCTCCCAGTCCCAGCAAAATAGTTCTGTTTTCTACTCTGAACAGGGGTGTGCAGATAAGAGAGAAAACATTGCTTCAGTATTTCTCGTTTTCATGATGCATTTTTAAGGAGGATGTTTTATCTCAGTTGTGCAGCCAGCAGCAGGTATGCTGCAGAGGGCTTCCCCTCTGCAATCCTCAGGACATTATCTATAGAGATGTGCAGTGGTTTACATGGGTATTTGAAAGACCTCATGTCGCAATCTGAGGATTAAAACCTGACTATATTTAAAACTATACAGTCTTGGTTTAGTCAGGGGTATTTAGGTACTGAAAGTGACCTACCTGCAAAAATATGTGGAGAATTGCAGTCTTTGTGACCTGGAGTTCATAAGAAACACTGGAAACTTTTTGGTTTAAATCCAATATAACACACAGCTAAAAGCAAAACCCCAAGCAGCTCAGTTAGCCAAATTTTATTCAATTAGTTTTTAATTTTACCTCTTTTTTTCGTTTGCTCTTGACAAAAGTATCTTCCATTTTTTTTGGACTGGGATGAAAAATGAACAGAGATTTATTGTAACATACAGGATCACTTATTTAATGTTCAGTCCTTCTGAAGACATTTGTGGGACAGAAGCTGAGCTCTGTAAGCTTCCTGGAGAAGTGAAGTAACCCATGCTGGGAGTACAGTTCTGTGGGCACATAACATCAATGTCACTGGAAACTGCTCTTATGGACCCTCCATGTGCAGGTCTAGATAGGCCCAGTGATTTGAAAGGCTCATTATAGTTAGATAGCATAAGACTGGTTTGATATTTATACATTTTGGAAAATAATTGAGAAGACTTTTTAATCAATTTAAATTGTTGTGTCAGCAGGAAATAAAATGAACAGCAGGGATACAAAATGATT
>JASSUY010028013.1:0-14241 GCA_032466535.1 Forpus xanthops | reverse complement strand
GCATTCACAACTTCCCTGGGCAACCCATTCCAGTGCCTCACCACCCTTACAGTAAAGAATTTCTTCCTCAGATCCCATCTAAACTTCCTTCCCCTCTTTAGGTTTGAACCCATTACCCCTTGTCCTGTCACTATAGTCCCTAATGAAGAGTCCCTCCCCAGCATCCCTATAGGCCCCCTTCAGACACTGGAAAGCTGCTATGAGGTCTCCACGCTGCCTTCTCTTCTCCAGGCTGAACAGCCCAAATTTTCTCATCCTGTCTTCATAAGTAGAAACACAACTAAATAAATCCCCCAGGAAGAAAATCTTTCCTGATCCAGCTCCAATGGTGTTCCCAGTTTTTTGATACTAATCTCTTCCCCTGGTTTCCCAGGTTTGCCTCTGAGCTGAGGCAAGGCTCATGTGAGTGGGACTTGTTCCTCAGGTATCCCCATCCCTCAGGAAATGCTGCTGAGGTTGGATGAGAGGACACTTTCACACAACACATCCAAGTATCTGCCATTGCCAGAAATCCCCTTTGAAGTTCACTCCCATTGATGGATTCGTTTGTGCCACACAACTGAAATGCAGCTCTTGAGCCATTAAACAATGCAAAGAGCTGGACACCCACAAACAGTCCTGAGTTGATGGTGGGTGATCTCTAAAGCAGATCAGGCCTGCCTCATGTTCCTGCAGGAACCCTGTTATTGCCTCCAATTTGGGATGCTCCAATGCCCAACAGCGCCTACATTTGGCAGCTTGGCAGCTACAGGGATCACATGGAGTTTAGCAGTAAAGAAATCAGTGCTGCCTGATGTGGAAGGACTGATGACACCAGTGTCCGGTGGCAGGGATTGCAATGGGGGATCCCCAGGGTGCTGCCAGGATGGCTTGTGTGCCCTTCATCCACCCCCACCACTTCAATCAGCTCCTGTGCCTTCTCTCCCTTGCCAGCCCCAAACTCCTCACCTCATCCATCCCCTGCCACGTAACACTGCAGCAAGGAGCTGGGTCACAGCCTCGCCACCCTGTTACTTTATTTTTCCTTTAGGAACAGTTCCACAGCACAGGATTTTAGAAATGCAAATGGAGTGGCAGATTTTCAGGCAGGCGCCAGGGAAGGAAAGAGACAGAGAGGAATGCTCTGATTTTATCAAAATCACTTTTCCTGCCCAGGGGAGGATGGAAAGCAGTTACTCTACCTCAGGAAGATGATTCTATTTAAGTCACAGGATCATGTTGTAGCTACTTCTTATTTACCAGACTGGAAAGTTACATTAAGAAGTTATCACTTATCATGCAGGAGAACAGATTAAGAGTGAAGGACCGTTCCCTGGTTTGCATACAGCTGCACTTCACAGGTTACTAAAAAGACAATTGATGTACCAGTTCAGGAAGAAATATGATTTTCATTACGATATGCAGGCATCAGGGATTGTATTTTAATGGTCCCCTGTCACCAGTGAAGAGCAAAATGGCCCGTGACCACTGTAATGGAAAAAAGGTTTCTGTGATATTTTGTACAGCATAGAGGGCTTTTTGTGTTTGGGGTCAGGTTTGGTGAGGTTTTATTTTTGCTTGTATCATCCTGAGGCAGTCTTAAAGGGAACGACACCTATGTTTTCTAGAAGTATAATTTTTGGTCTTACAGTGACAAACTTTTCTCCCCACTCCTGGAACAATATTTATATTTGAAATGAACTTTTAGGTTATCTCTAAGGTAAAAGAGTGGGTTGCACTGTCAGTGGTCTAGGGGTCTCCTGGGTTCCTGCCCTCCACACACACCTACTTGAGTAGGTAAAATAAGATGGCTGTATGGAGTTACCTGATGGTACATATCTCTTATGGGGCCCCTTCAAGCTTTTCTCACAATGTTTTGATGCCTTGAGCCTGTAGGAAGCATCAAAGAGCAAAATCTGATGTTTGGGACTTAACCTGTGTCTGCTTTCCCTGTGAGATATGCCTGGGTGGTAGGGAATCCATACAAGACAAGTGAGCACCATGACTGGTCCCACCACTCCACTGACCCTTTCCTCTTCTTTTCTCACAACACTCAATCACTTAACAGTAAGAAAATGTGAGAAGGGACACTGCGCCAGGAGCAGAGATGCTTTTTATCAAGCTAAGTGGGATGCTCCATCCCAACCTTCACTCCTTATTGGCTGGGTACCAGCATCAGCCAGTCTAGAGGCAGGAACGCACAGATGGCTCACACCACCCATGTGAACCAATAGCAGTATTGAAATATTGGCTATTCCACACAAACTGCTCAGGAATCATTCCCAGGGGGAAGAGAGGGAAGAATTCCTAACTGTGTTTGTGAATCACAGAAATCCTTAAGTATTTTACTATTAACGTCAGCATCACCACAAGAAAGATGTGAAGGATACAGCAAAAAGTGATTCCCTGAGATTTTCTTTCTCTTGTTTAATTACTTGACTGGTGTAAAAACTAAGCCATGTTTCGAAGGTAACTCCAGTCCCCCCAGCACTAGACAGCACAGAGCCCTTCCTATTCTGTGAACTTCCAGACAGCTGGGCTGAGCATCTTCCCTTTAAACCCACCTCGGTTAAAGACAAACAATTTAGGGCCATTGATCTGCAGCTGCGGAGCCTCCTGTTTAAACTCAGGGAGATGGAAGAAGCATAAAGCTAGTGCATAGGGTTTTCTTGGCATTGCTTAGATTAAAGGATACCAGGATGAGTGGTTTGTGTGATGATCAAAAGATTTAATACACTCCGCACCTGTCACAGGTACAAGCTTAATTCCTTATAGATAAAACCAGAGTGGAGCTGGCAGAGCATGAGAGACTTACAGGAAAGGATGTGCAGGGAGTGTATTTAAAGCAAACTGCATGAATGTAGGATTAAATGTTAGTATTATATGATAAAATGTTAATTTTGCTTAATTAGGCCATCCCTAGCCTGGAGCTCTCCTAGATCAGAGCACTCCTGAGCAGATAAAGAGGGTGATAAGAAATTGTCTTCATAGAAACAGGGAAAGTTTCTGAATTTGGGGAAAAAAAACAGTAAATGGCTGCATGGATTAATGCCATTTGCAGTCAGGCTCCATGGCCTGACAACGATGGAGTAGACAGAAAACTCTGATCTCAGTTTGATAATTTACTCTCCCTCCAGAGGCTCTGCGTTGCCGATGGAAGTGTGGAGTCCCTCCACTGTCACCAGTCCTAAAATCAGACTGGGAATCTCGAGACTGCAGGGACACGAATAGTGCTGACAGTCCTGGGATAAAGGTTGGACTTGATGAGATTAGATGTCTTTTCCAACCTGGTCAATTTTGTCATTCTATGACTCTGCGATGTGCCCTCCCTGGGGCTGACGGGACTTGTGTTTCCATGGTCAGAGGCTGATACCTCACAAGAGCTGAACTCAGCTCAAAAGGTTGCCATGATGTTCCTTGAGGATTCTCTTTCACTTTTTACCTATTAAACAAGCTGAGGCCACAGAGTCCCCCTCCACAGCCTGAGCTGCCCTCTGATGCTTGGGTCTACCACTCTTGTATCTGCAGTCTCAAGCTGAACAATGGTGCATGCAGGGGAGGGAGAGGAGCCTGATGCTCACCCCCATGTACCAGACCCACTGCAACCACCATTCTTGCTGCACAGTTTTAACCACCATCTGTCAGGGGCTGGCTGGAATTGGCACAGCTGGAGCCTAAAATGTTCACATCCAGGCAAAAGATATGAGAAACGAACCCCTCTGAAAAGGCTTCCTTTGTAAATGATCTAACGCTACATCTACAGTTCTACATGCTCACAGCAAGTTAGAAATAAAGAAATAAAGTACAACAATTAGGCAATTAAACACTGCCCAGATAAAGATGGAACCCGGCAGGATGCCAAGGAACAGGCAGTTGGGTGATGCTAATTTTGTGATACATTGCAGTTTATACTAGTTCTCTCTCTTTACACATGTCACATCAGTCTCACTGGCCTGTCACATCTTCAGCTCCCATATGCATCAAAAGGCACTAGGGGAGAGGAGAAGAAAGAGCTGACAAGGAGGCAAAATGCAGTGCCTTGTTCTCAGATTATGGCCAGTGGTTTTGTTTTCTAGTCAAGGACACTAAGATCAGCTCCAAAGTTTTTGTTTCTCTAAGAATTAACTCCTTAACTTCAAAATCCTTTACTTGACATAAACCCCATCTTAAGAACCAGGGAGGTTTAAGCAGGAAGATGCAGAAAGGAGCTGCATGGAACACAGGCAGGAAGCAGAGGTCCCAGGCTAACCTGGCATGCCACGGACCAAGCAGATGTGCTTCCTGGGTTTTCATCTGCATGGAGCATCCCATGTCATTGCCATGCTGTGCACCCACCCAACCACACTTGCTGCCATGGGGAGTCACAGGGTCCTAAAGGCAATGCCCACACTTGGATTTTCAAATCATCCAAGTTATTCAAATTATCAGTTTATCCAAAAGGATAAATGACTCAGTGACACCTTTTGGAAAACCCAGCATTAACCTTGGAGGAGACTGTGGCTATTAAGCAGTTTTACTCTTTGACTGGGGATCTGAACTGCCTCAGACAATAACGTATCCTGAATTCAGGGCAAACTCAGCATTCAGGGCATTCAGTTTGCCCTGAATGTAACTTGTCCTTCCATGGTATTTGCAAAGCTGCATCTAAATCCCCTCTGTCAGTCAGTCATCCTCTGCTTTATATCCCTTCTGTGGTCCTTGCTGGTTGCACCACGCCATCCTGGCACAGCAAGCACAGTGCCTTATGAACCTCAAGAATGGGATCAAAGCAGTAACACCTCATTGCTCACCCCATATGAGGGCTGCTTCCCATCCAGTGGTAAGGGCAACCTCTGTCTATAACAGCACACACTGATCCCCTTCCTGAGGCAGCCAAAGATGTTATTTCTGGTCCCAGGCTGTGGACATCTGTTGAAGAGGTGTCTGAGCCATAACCCATTGAAACTGGTAGGCTTCCCTGTTCTGATTTCACCAGTGCTTCACTAAAGAAACAAACTTCAAGCAGAAATAATGCCTCTGCATGACTCCGATTTACATCATCAGATAATCTGATCAACATTCCCAGAAGCGCTCTTTAAACCTCTCCAGTGGCCAGATAATCTCTACCTGGGTCTAGCCCTCTGCAAAAGCCTCTCTCATTCCCAATGGCTGACTTTCAGAGGTAACATGGAAACTGCCACTGCTCTGCCCCAGTACTGCAAGCACCCTAGCACGGCATTGACTGGCTGGTAGGCATGGGTAGCCCTCATTCACCACTGGGAAATAAAGCCATCCCGATGCTGAGCGTGGAAAGGGTTATTCTTCTTACAAGAATATTTAAGACTGCAAAACTTCCTTTGGCAGGGTTGTCTTTTAATTACCCTGTGGAATGATAAAATCCCAGCCCTGAAAATGTCTTTACAAATCTCTAGCTGGAGTAATTAGTCCCATGCCTGGCTCTCCTGAGAGATTATTGCTGCCTTTTCTCCAGATTACATACCCAAATAGAAGTGGAATCGTTGCTATGTTTGACAGTGAGATATAAAATATCAGATAAAGCTGTTAAAATACTGTTTCACACGCTGTGTTTCTGCAGAGTAAGGAAGCATCTGCTCTCCCGGTAGCAGCAGAGGAGCTGAGCGGTACATTCACAGCCCAGGGCTGAGATGATGAATCTCACTTCTTTTTTTGTTCCTGGTCATTCCTGGAGAGATCCAAGTATTTAGTCATTATTCAAATGACTCAAATAACGTTGTTTGCAGCTTGTGTCCATTTTAAAGCTTGAACTTGCTCATAGGGTTTTAGGTCTGGTGGGTCCCCTGCTATGGTCTGAGGAATTCAACTGGAATACATCTGTGACAAAGGCAAAGATACTCAGTGGTGGTAGCACTGAACCCTGAAACATCCAAATCTTGTTACACCGTGCAGATAACCTAGGTGTACTCCTCTAAAGGTCTCTCTATGTAGAGATACTTATAGGGGATGCAAAATGTAGGTAACATCCCTTGTAGGTAACATCCTTCCTTTTCTATACTTAACAGTATGAGCTCAGAAGGAAGTTTCTCAGTAGATACAGCATAGATCTGTGGCGAAATTTCCCTCAGGTAAGTTATGCTGCTATTTATTACTTTCTAGGAGGGGGAAATATCTTTCTTTGGGAGTTAAAGTGCTCGCTACATGTCAGGCTGTTAAGCTTACAGTGCTCAAAAACCACATTACTGACAATCCTCATCAGCTGACAAGCTGTTGTACAGATCACACCCTGGTTATTTCATTCTTTTCTTACCCACAGGACAAATTCATACCCGTGCATGAGTATTTCCCAGGCCTGGTGTAGCTGATGCACTAGCTGCAGGGCAGGGAGTGTGCTGTTGAAGCAGCAGCTCCTTCAGGAAGCAGTGTCCCAGCCTTGATTCCTTGATAATCTGTTCCTTGCCATCTCAAATACATGTTTTGGTGTAATTCTCACTCCATCCAAGGCAGATTTTGCATCTCACTGTCTTCTAATGTAACTCAGCATCACAAAAGAGCCATCCCCTGGGTCACCAGAGATGCAAAGAGAACACAGGCATTCAGCTAGGATGAAGGACCACCAAATGCCTTGTCCCTAGGAGAATGAAAACCATCCTAACACCTTCCAAGAATGAACCTTGTCGGTCAGAAGTGTGTTCTGATTTTTTTTAGTCCATTGCATATGATCCAGTAGGCTCATCTGTAGCAAGTTCTTCAGGGTCTTGTTCAGTCAAGTTCCAAATACCTCCAGAAACAGAGACTCCACAATTTCCCTGAGCCCCACTTCCAGTGTTTCATCACCATATGGAGATAAAATCATTCTTCATAACTAAAGAGAATTTCCCTTGTTTCTGCTGGTGCCTTTCATTTTCCCACTGTGTGCCATTGGGAAGAGCCTGGCCATGTCTTCCCTGTGCCTTCTCACCAAGCAGCAATGAAATCTACCCCTCACCTTCTTTCTGGGCTGAACAGACCCAGATCTGTTCCTCAGCTCTCCTTCGTCTGCCCCATGCTCTAGCCCTGGAGCTGGCAGCTCCAGCAGCCCAGCATCTCCCTGTCCTGGAGAGCCCCAAATCAGGCACAGTGTCAAATACCACGGTCTTCCCACACTGGGTGTGAAGCCTGGGCTGCATGGGTGAAAACTAGGAATCCTGACCAGGGATGGGGCAGCCACAGCTTCTCTGGGCACCCTGTGCCAGAGCCTCAGCACCCTCACAGGGAAGAGCTTCTGCCTTATATCTAATCTGAACTTCCCCTATTTCAGTTTGAACCCATCACCCCTTGTCCTACCTCTACAGTCCCTGATGAAGAGTCCCTCCCGGCACCCCCATCCTTTTCTTTCCTGGTATACCTCACAGCCTGGAGGTGGAAAACACAACAACATAAAAAAGGCAACATCCCGAGCTCCTTGCTCCAGCTGGGGGTCTGCTGGGGTTCTCTTGAAGCTCCATTTCAGAGCTCATGGTGGGACAGGCAGAGTTCATGCCAGCCCAGCCCCACAGGAGTGTTGCAGCACTGAGCATCCCTGATCATGGTCCCACACATCTGCCCCCATACAACCCTTGCACCCATCTCTCAGGGAGTTGTGCTGCTGTGGAGCTGATGGCAAGGTCACACATGGGGCCACACAGTGTTCTCAGTGATAACTGGTGGCAGAGCATTGTAGGAGCTAATTCTCCCCAGCATGAAGGCAAGTGCACAAGCTGCTTCCCCTTTATTTCATTTGATTACCCTATTTTTCTCTTTGCACAATTCCCTGCAGTAAGTAGCTCAAAAGTAACAGAGGATGAACATTTCAGCCACTCTGCTCATTGAGTTTCCTCACAACACATGGAAGCATCATTGCCATTACGCAGCACCTTTATCTGAGGAACACGCTGCCTTTGTGGTGATGGAGATTCACTGATAGGCACACACTTCTTCAGCTACTTAGGGATGAAAACAAAATGGCTGTGGCTGAGGGGCTGGAGCTGCTCAAACACTAAATCAGCTTCACCTCCACCACAGGCTCACAGCCAGGCCCTCAGGAGACAGCTCAATGGGCTTCTGTGGAGCAAAGGACAGCATGACGATGCACGGGTGATGCATGGGACATGGTCCCTCCTTCCCCTCCCCAAGGAAACCCCCAAAACCAACTGGGTGAGTCAGGTCTGAATGGTTTATGGGGAACTCTGAGTAGCCACTAAGGCTGGTAAGTGCAGACACTCCTCAGGGCAATGAAATCTGTCTAATGAGCGAGAGATGCTGGTTCAAAGCATGGTCATCATGGGGCTCTGCACCAGGCTGGAGATTTCTATAGCAATATTAATGCTCCATCTCCTGCACACAGCCCACAGCTCACCGTGGGTACCAGAAAACATGACGAGAAAATCTTTCTTCTCCCATCAGAATATTCTGTCAGGAAAAAGTAACAGCTATAACCACCATGGCATTAACCCCACAAGCTGCTCTAAAGCTGCCAAAGCAAGAAGAAAGAGGCTTTTCTAACACTGGGGGGTGACACTTCAGAGGTACCTGCCCAGATTAGGAACCTCTCCTAAGGGCATGATATGGGGATGTCCAGGCAGGTCTTGCTCCAGGGGAGGTCAGTAGGTGTGAAGACACACATGCCTAAAAGGACCATGGCTTGCTCAGACAGGGATCAAAACCTGCAGTCTCCCGCTCTGAAGATCCAGCTTCTGATGGGCACAGGGAAGCACCTTGCAGAGCCAGAGGAACCCTTTTGGGGGTTCTGGGCTGCACGGCTGCACAACAGGGATGTACAATGACCACCACTTGTGGGCAGATGGGGAGGATGAGCACTGTGTACCTCCTCCCACCACACATGGGAGAAGATGCTGAGCAGGGCTGGACATGAAGACCTTGAGCTGCCTCCTTCAGCCTTCAAAGTGAGGGCAGGCTTACCAGTCCCTCCCTATCTGAAAGCATGGAGGAGTATATGATTCAGGTGCGTGTTGCTCACAGCATGCTCCTATTGCTCTTCAAGAGCTCTTGTCCAGCATTGGGAAGAGCAGGATTCTCCATAATTACTCTTGAACATCACATAGTATTGCCTTGCTCTGCGCAATTTCTTCTTCCTCCTCCTCTTCTGCTGCTGCTGCTATGATGCTCTATTGGAAAGGCTGTTCTGGTTTGCATTCTTGCTTCTTCAGTAAGTTCATGTAAAATTCAGACTCCTCAGCTATGTCAGTTCTGCTTTGCCCAAACCTCAGCTCTCTTTAAATACATTTGTAAAGTGTTAGTTTTCTCTCAGAGAGAGCAACCTGGAGCACTCCATGCTGTGCCATTCTGGTTTGCTCATGTAAAAACCTCAGCTTCTTGATCATTGTCACGATACTGTTGTACCATGGCAGACAAGATGTTTAGGGAGGATATAATTGCTTGCTGCTTCATGTGTTGCCTCCCAGCATCTTATCTGAAGCCTTTGAGAATGAGTTCTCATCACAGAATAACAGAAATAATGAGTTTCTGAGAAGAGACCATGTCCTGGCTCTACTTTCCAAGAAAAGAGGGGGCACAGAACACAGCCATGGCAGAAAACACTGAACTGTACTGATGCTCTTCAGATGAGAGCCTCATTACCCATGTGCTGGATGTATTTAGCACTCATTATAGCTGCTCATTACACAGACATTCCCAGAGGCCCTGCCAGGATTTCTGCTGGGCACTGAGCTTAGAGAGACTTGGGAGCAGACTCTCCCTGCTCCCAAGTCTCCACATCTGAAAAGCGAATCTCCCAAAGGCAAATTAAACACATTTTGAAGTGAACCTTGATCATCAAAGTGATGCGCAACAGAGTTTCCTGCACAATGGAGGGCAGGGCTGGGTGTCACAGGAGCTCCTTTGCACCGGTCCTCCTCCAAACCCAATGAATTGATCACTTGGTTGGGTACTTTCCTACATCCAGGCCAAAAGACATTCCTTTTCACAACAGCTCATGTCCAATGCATCCGGCTCCAAGTGCTCTGTGAGAGTAAAGCTGCGCTCTGATGTCTCATCCTTGGAGCAGTGTTACTGGAGGTCCTAAACTAATGGAAAACGTTCCATTGCATCCATGGCTGCAGTGAGCCCCCACCACCATGCTCTGTGTGCAGGGGTTCCCTGCTCCTGCTGTTTCCTTGGAATTACATGAAAATAACTATTCATTTGACATTCTGGAAGCTTTGCTGGAATCCCGTTGCCATCTCTCTAGCAGAGACAGCTGCATGCTTATCTACTCACAGGTTTTAGGCTGGATAAGAAATAAACAGCAAGTTATCAAAATAAACTTGAGGGCTCTCAGCACGTTACTCCAGTGTGATCTATATACTCCTGGTGATGCCTCTATACAACTACACCAGCTCAGCCAAACACGCTGGATTAGGAGGTGCCAGCCCCCTACCAAAGGCTATTTCATTTTCAACCACAAGTGGCAAGCTGTAATCCAAATAAAACACAAATGAAAACCATTCCTCCCAAAGGGATTTGCAGCATTTCAAAGATTTAAACAAGACCTTCCAAAACGTTTCCAGGGCTGAAAATCCTCATGCACACTCTGAGGATTAACACTATTATCATGGACTGCAGAGGGAGCAGCAGATCTTTGCTGAGAGCCTTCCAAATGATGCTGGGGTACGCCCTGTCCCCTGCAACTTGCATGTGGATGTCACTGTAAGGCTGCCACCGCATGTCAATGATGTAACAGCCTCAAAGTGTTGAGCATGTCACAATAAAGTCATTTTTCTAATTAAAAAAATAGATCCCTGTATGTTTCCTGAATGTTACAGGAATACCTAAAACTCAGAAGCAAAAAAGAAAACACCCAAGATCTTTTGAAAGTGAAGAATTCTCTTGCTAAATACCTCTCTTTCTGAAACACAAGCAATTAAACTAAAAGCCCTATCAAATGCTGCTTGTCACTCCACACATTGACATCTAATTGAATTTTTTTTCCCTTCCCTGGTCCCTTTTCCCTGATAAACAAATTCATTCACAACGGATGAGGTTTCACTAACCCAGAAACCAGATGATAGTCAATCAACTAATTGACACAACAAAGACGTTTGTATGAGGAAAAAAAGTCTAATGAAAGCTCAAATGCAATTTAATGATACACAGACATCTTATAGTAATGAACAGTCTTATGTGAATTACTCTGGCTTTAACTCTTTCCTTTCTTCCAGTGACCTAAATTGTGAAAGGTTGATGGGAGCAGAGGCAGTGCCCACCAGAGATGATGCGTCTGTCCAAGTGTTCGCACCATCTCTGCTGGAGAGGGTGCAGATGGTGCCGGGTGTGTGCAGGTGACCCAAAGGCTTTTTGGCTGCTCCAGGTTAAATCGGCTGTTGCTACATCTGCCATGTTGTGAGAACTGTCCTCTGCTTGCACCACACAACCAGGGTGTTCAGGGCTGTGTAAGGCAGGACTCTGAAGAGAGTGGCCCAGGAGGGATGGATTCATGGATGCCCTGGAGGACTAAGCTCTCTTACTGTGAGGCATCACCATCACAACACCCTTGGGAACTGCATCCATCACTACAAGAAACATGCTCAGAGACACTGTCCCCAGTCCTGCCTTCAGTGAGGCCTTTGCTGAGAGCTTGGGCAGGACAAAGGAGCAGCCCACCTCCCTCACTCAAGATTTACCAAATCATAGGAACTCTTGGAATTCTATTTGATGCTTAAGATCTTTCCTGGGTAAAGCTGAAGTTAAGGATGTGGTTAAAGTTCAGCAGGTGACTGAATTCCTTATTGAATCAGGGCTTTGGTCACCACAAATCTGAGCCAACTTGGAGAAAAACTGAAAACCTTTCCCGATATCTTTCAGTGTCTAAAGTGAAAGCTGCAGAAGCCAAACTCAAAAAGTGAAGCGCAGCAGATACTTTATGCTTACTGCACTTAAAATGTTAAGTGTATTTGTAAAAACATGGAGAGGTCAAGGAGAGATTCTCGGCATGAATATCTCAGTGACTGCAGCAGAGCAGTGGCATATACCCCAGGGAAGGCTTCATCCACACTGACTCAGTGCTCCCATGCTACCTATAATCAGACCCTATCAAAGACGGATAGAAAAACATTCCAAAAATAACAACCAATTTGTGGAAGAGCCAAGCAGAAGGACAAGAGAAGAGCTCACCAGAGGGAATAGGAGTTAAGTTTCTAAAACGTTTAATTGCTTGTGCAAGCTGAACCCAAAAGAGATGTCAAGTGCCTTTTCCATTCCAGCTCCCCTTGCACGCAGCGCTCCGGCCCGTGCCTGCTGCTCTTGACTCCTTCATTAACACAATCATTTTCTAGTGCACTTTATGCCATGAAGAGAGCAAGCAGTGAATGGTCATTTTGTTTCCCAGCAAGTTTGGACACAAACAGCATTGACTCCTTTCACCAGCTCAAAACAGCCTGGGCTTCTCTCCCTGGGCAAGGGGTTGGATACCCATGGAGCTTGTCAAGTACCCAGGGCAATCCTGAAGCACGCTGCTTGCTGGGGCATGCCGCTGCCATGAGAACTCAGTTATGCTAAACAAAAGCTAATAGAGCACCAGAGGAAAGAGGGAAGGGGAATTAGCCACCCTGTCATCCTTCTTCAGGTAATGATGGGGTTTCTATCTAAAAATTATAACTACTTTGGAAATGCTTTTTCATTTGGCTTTAATATGAATGGAAAAGGCAGAAAACCTTTCTCTTCAAACAGGCTTGTCACAGGTAAAATTACTACAGAATTGATTGTGATCAGGAAGAAATCAGCTTCTGGTTACTGCCAAACCCAAGAGATTCAAAAATATGAGAGCACACAAGGTGTTTGAGCAGACAGAGGATATCTCCCCTCATCATCCCAAAGGGGAGGTCCCCCATCTGAACCCCCTGAGGAGCTCAAAGCCATGTAGGCTATACAGGAGATAACTGGGAAAGAAATGAGACTGCTGGAGAGGAGAAAATGCTGATGCAGGGAAAACATCGCCTGAAAGAGGCTTCTTTCACAGAGCTCTCAGGAATGGAGACAGCTTGTCCTGGTCCCTCCATGCTCCCAGCCCTCTCCAACACATAGCCCATCAAAGGGCCCTCCTCAGCAGAGGTTTCTGAGCCCAACCATCACCCCTCTAAAGGCAGAGAAACCAAGGTGTCACTGGGACATGTCAGGAGAGGGATGCAGCAGGGCCCCATCCCACAGAGCAGAGGCGTACAGTCAAGGTGAGTATCTGAGCACAGTGGGAACCCAGGAACATGCAACATTGGGGGACCCCCAGGAGCTGTTTCTGGCTTCCATGGGAGTGGGGAACCCTAGGGAGAGTGCTGCAGGGCTCATCTGCAATGCAGTTGAATTCTCCCTGCTATATTGACACATATTCTTGGCATTCACAGAGGTGGCAGTCTGACAAGTGCCAGTACTTGAAGGGTTAAGCTCTTTTAAATGTCTTGGGAGTTATTTGTAAAGCTATTACTTCTGAGTTTGTTAATAAATCAGGATTTAATACACCTGAGTTATATTATCTCCCTGTTCTAATGTATAAATCCTGTCACTAAACCCTCAGGCCTGAGTGCTGAGTGCTTTTAGTCTTAGGTTTAGCTACCTGGTTTCTGAAAGGTTAGATTGTTTCACGAGTCAAGAGATGGATTTTTAAAGCCCTCGATCTCACAGGCAGTGTACAAATCTGTGTCTGCACTTACAAATCCCATCAGGAGCTTTGTAAATCCTACAAAAGATTGATTTGAAGAAGTTTTCATTTACAAATTCTCGCTTTGCCTTTGGGACATGTAAGTGACTTATTTGCGAAGGAGGATTCAGCAGACCTGGGTTAGATTGAGAAATGCTTCCCTTCACTCATCACACGCAACACAAGGTAAGTCCTCATCCTGTCTGTATCTGCCTCCCAAATGAAGTTTGAGGTTAGCAATGAGCTCCAGAAAAGTCAATGGAGAGGAGTGGATGCTCTGGGTGGGGTGCCAACCTCCCCATTTACACACTGTCTTAGGATGCTTGTGCTGCTCCTCGCCCCAGTGACCACGGACAGAGAGGGGACACAGCTCAGACGAAAGGCTTCCTAGTGAGAGAGCTTGGGTGAGATGCACCCTGGCCTAAGATCACCAGCACCTCCAGACATTTGGTCTCAAGAGGTCAGTGAGGGGCAGGAGTGGTGAAGCCATGTGAGGCCACCCCCGCTTGTCCCTGTCTTTTTGCTGCTCTTCTGGTTGTGTCCCACCACCCATGGATACACTTGGCCAGGAGGAAGCAGAGACAGGGCACCTGACCCAAACTGACCAAAGAGGTATTCCATACCACAGCACATCATGGCCA